>VDFB02095721.1:0-20129 GCA_007258455.2 Sequoia sempervirens | reverse complement strand
TGGGTCCCACCGGGCATGCCAGAAATGTGTACCTTAGAGTTTTATCCTACTCTAATGTGTAAAATACCTAAAAAATGAAAGTGATAAAAGACTAAGGACACTTCAAGATTAGCCTAAAGAGTGATAAAACAAGAAGAAAAATGGACAAAACAAGATACAAACGATTTCACCTTCCTTGTTGTTGATGCCTCCTTGATTGGCCCTTGCTTGGGATGATTTGTGTGCTCCTTAGATTGTTTCTTGAGTGACTAAATGCAATATTGTATGTGCAAAGTGATTAGAATGAATGGCTAGATGATAGTGGATGATTGAGAATGCAAATTGGCAGCATGTAGTTATCAAATGATTAAGTGTTGAAAATGCCCTTGAGGAGGGGGTATTTATAGGAGAATTTGAATTCTCTAGAGAATTCAACGGTTGAGATGCATCCAATAAGGCCAAGATGAAGGGCTATGGTGGGTTGAGAACCCACAAGCCCTCACATCTTGACATGTGGAGGGTGAAGTGGACAAGAGGATATGAGGTGTAAGTGAGGTTTCAAAAAGGTACATGAGGTGGAAAAGGACATGCACCTTGGGGAGTGAGGAGATTTCCTCAAAAAGGGATTTCTTGTCCCCAAGTGGGAGTGAAAGGGACATTTGAGGAATTTTGGAATTCCTCAAAAATCTACATGGGAAAAGAAAAGGTGGTTGGGGATATAAAAAATTCACTAGGAGATCTAGAGGATAAAAGGTGGGCTCCAAAAGGTGGGACTTGGTCACATGTGGAGATTGTGACAAGTCCAAGGTTCTAAAGCCTTGGAAGGATGGAATGTGAATTAAAAATTCACATATAAAGGAGGGGAATCTAGGATAAATAAATGTGAATTAAAAATTCACATGGGAAAGGGGGTCAATGCCAAAAGAAGGTAAATGCAAAGGTTGGCTAAAAAGTGGTGCTAAATCTAGCTAATGACCTTGGTTAAGGTTGTGCAAATATTGGATTAGGCTAATTAATAGAAGATTAGAGGCAAGTGGCAAATGTAGGAGGATGTGACATTAATCTTTGATTAAGAGGATGCACATCATAATCATGAATTAATTAAATTAATTCAGATTAGGCAAGGTTATGGAGGATGTGACAAGGAGAGAGAAAGTGAGGAATTTTAAATTGATTTTAAATCAAAAGGGGAAAAATGACTAAATTAAATAAATTAGTGTATTTATTTAATTTAGAGAGGAAGAAGGTGAAAGATAAAGCATTTAATTATTAAATCAAATACTTACAGATATGAGATAAAAGGTGTAATATTAATTTAATAAATTAATATTTAATATGATAGACGGAAAGGCAGTAAATTTAATCATATGGAAGTGATTAAATTTAGATGTCTACATAGAAAATGACCTCCCATCTCAATCATTCCATAACCACGCACTATATTTTGAGGTCTACATCCATAAAACAAAGTGAAAAGAGTCTTGATAGATGGAGGTGCGAGATTAAATATGTATACCCTTCAACTAATAAAAAAATTGGGCTATTCTGAGGATGTGATTGAAAGAGAAAACATCATCACAATATGGGCATATGATGACAATGAACGAGATTCAAAAGGAACAATCAAACTACCCATACAAGTTGGGCCCGCAATTGTAAAAACATGTCAATTCTTAAATCTTGACTTACCATATAGCATTCTTCTTGGTCGTCCATGGATCCATGTCATACAAGCCATAACATCCACATATCACCAATGCTTAAAATTACCATATAATAACAAAGATATAACAATCCATGGTGATCTTGAACCCTTATACTATTGCAAGAGTATAGAGGAGAAATACTACAAAGTGCTAGAAGTACCCAAAAATGATGATGTTCCATTACCCTCTTCTTATGTTGAACCATCAACATTAGCATCCACCTCAACATCTACATCAACAACACAAAAAACCATCCTAGAAATCAAGGTGCTAATCAAGGACAACGGTTGTGGTGATTAGAACCTAAAAGAATCCTTTGTTGTGGGAAAACTTCCACTTTCTCCTCAAACATATGGTAAACCCCACCATATTGAGAAGGTGACTAAGACAATCAAGATGGAAACAATGACCTTCACAAGATAGGGAGATCTTAATGCAGAAATCATAAATGAAGGAGATATCTCCAAATGGGTATATTAGGATGAACAAGAAGAACCTCCTCTTATAGTGGATACAAATAGTAAAGGTTTTCAATTAATCAAAAGCATAGGTTACACAGGAACAGGTGAACTTGGTCTAAATCAGCAAGGAATGAGCGAACTTATTATCCTTGAAAAGCGAGTAAAGAATATTGGTCTTGGTTACACCTCAAGAAAAAATGTAATCCCTCTTGTTGAGGATACTTGAATTGAGGGAGATGAAGCTTCCTCTTGGTTAAACACATCTAATTATGAAGACATTGACTACTCACTCTTTTGCATCACTAGCCTATTTGAACATGCCTCCATATACATGATCACTACAACATCCTTTACATCCCCTACACAGGACAATGAACTAAAACTTATCTATCCTAAACTCATCGATTGGGACCAACAACGAGCAATAGATTTAGATTCATTCAAAAATGATGAGGCTATCTCAAATTTCATGGGACTTTGAGATTGCATACCTTTTGGAGATCACAAAGAAGGATTTGATATTGAACTAGACACACAAGCATACTATGATGATATGATTGAATTCTTTAGTCACAAAATAGAAAATTTAAAAATCAAGACAAGATCTCCAAGTGAAAACCATGAAGTGGCACTTTCTAATCACAAAATAGTAAAAACAAAGGATGTATACGAAGGTGAAAACCTCTCTAAGGTGCCTAAGGATGATGGATTCAATCTACCTAGTATTACAATAGATCAGGAAAAATCAACAGTCTTGGTGGTGTAGGAGTTTATGGTGAACTCCTCAAACACCCCAGAATCACCTACAAGACAAAATAACTTCTACAAGAGAGAAATGGCAGAAATATCATGCTATCATTAAAGATGTAAGAATGACAAACTGAATATAGCAAAGTACATATGATGTCTTGCTTATATAGGCAAGAAGAGTGATAGGATTAGACAATATCATGACAAGTGCCTTAATCCTATCATATGTGACAACTAACAAACTACCTAGGAAATGATGCATAGATAAGATAAGTTCTAGATAAGACAACTCATCCTTCTAGAAGGAATCTTAGAGCCTAAGTAAACTTAACATGCGAATATGTCTCCAAATTACCTAGTGAATAAATTAACTAGGTACAAGATATTTATTCACACCAACACTTCCCTTAAGTGCAATTTAAGAGAAGATTATTATGCAAAGATGCAAAGATGGGCCCTGGCTACTAGGCCATGTTAGGTACCCATGTACAAATGCAAATGAAATATCTCACAAACGGAGAAAAGGAGAAAACCCAATGGGAAAAAAATCCTCCCTAAAATAGAGATAAATACAATAATGATATCCATCACAAATCCAATCAATCTCCATCCACAAAAAGGATGAAAAGAAAGAGCATACAACCCCCCCATAATGAGATAACCTGGTGCAAAGAGAAGCACTGGAACTACACTTGTGGAGTAACACTAGAATCCTCAATCTGGAAAGCAAGGAAGGATAAATTTGTTTGCTAGAAACCATATTAGAGTCACTCAAGGACTCAAGTTAGAATCATCATAACGCAACAGTAGACCTGATTCCAAGGAACACTAGAAAACTCGCACACTAGTACAACTTTGGAATCTATGAAGCAACAATTGATTGATAAATGATCTAGAACTCAAGTGAAGTGCAAAGAAAATGTAAACCTAATTCAATCAAAAAAGGAAATAGTGCATGCACTGATGAATGTTCACATATTCCTCCATGATGAAAAATAACCTCAAATTTGTGTAAAGGATGGAATCAACTTTATGACGATATAAAGTTTTCAAAAAATGAACATCGTATGCTCAAGTTATGAATTTTTGAAAAAAGGGATGAATTGTGTCAGCCGACAATGCAAACACGACCCTTCTAATTTGATTTTTGAAAAATTTACTTGTTGCATGTAAAAACTAATGGATACCCAGATAGTATTTTGATGCAAAGAACAAAACCAAAAATATTTTTTTCGATCCAACAAGCAGAAGATGAAAAAATAAAGTTCTTTTGACCTTCAACTTATAGAAAAATGATGTGTGACACCTTTTGGATAGCATTTTTCTTCAGATATTCTAACTGTCTGCAAAATCTAGGAGATACCCAAGATGAGATTTTGACCTCGGCTACAAAACTCAGAAATTGTTTTTCTTACAAATGAGTGGAAGAAAGATTTCTAAAACAAAAAAGAAAATGGCTCCAATAAAAATAGCTTCCATCAAACCCTTGCAGATTTGACAAAATATGTTAGATTTTGATGAAATAAAATTCGATCTTGACTTTCTTTGACACCTTAGATTCAATGGTGAGGCTCTCAAGACCCCAACTCGCACCCAGCAAAACTTTCATGCCAATATTAGTCCCTCAAATCTAGGAAGAAGTCTCCAACACTGAAGCTCTGATACCATGTAGGAGTTTATGGTGAACTCCTCAAACACCCTAGAATCACCTGCAAAACAAAGTAACTTCCACAAGAGAGAAATGGTAGAAATATCATGCTATCATTAAAGATGCAAGAATACCAAACTGAATATGGCAAAGTACATATGATGCCTTGCTTATATAGGTAAGGAGAGAGATAGGATTAAACAAGATCATGAAAAGTGTCTTAATCCTATCACATGTGACAACTAACTAACTACCTAGGAAATGATGCATAGATAAGATAAGTTCTAGATAATACAACTCATCCTTCTAGAATGAATCTTAGAGCCTAAGCAAACTTAACATGTGAATATGTCCCCAAATTACCTAGTGAATGAATTAACTAGTTACAAGACATTTATTCACACCAACAAGGGGAAGCAGTGTGACCAGTAAACATTGGATGAACATAACAACCACATGTCACCTTCTATTCTACGTCATTAGACGATGAAGAACAAAATAACTTGGCATATTTTCTTAGAGAAAGAAAAAACAACTGTGTTTGGTCCTACGTAGACATGCCAGGGTTGGATACATCATTGGTTATACATCACCTCACAATGCATCCCCCATGTGAATCCAATAAAATAAAAACTAAGGAAAATGAATCCGTAAATCGTACTATTAGTCAAGGTGGAATTACAAAATCTTCTTGATGTGGGTTTCATAAGGCTAGTCAACTATCCATAGTGGGTTTCAAAATTGGTACCAGTATCAAAACCCACTAAGGCCATCTAGATATGTACAGACTTCAAGGATTTGAACAAGGCATGTCCTAAGGATGACTTTTTGCTTCCTAAAATAGATATCATCATGGATCTGACAACTGGTCATGAGATGCTTTCTCTCATGGATGGATTCTTGGGATATAATCAAATAATGATAGCAAAAGAGGACCAACACAAAATAGCATTCACATGTCCATGGGGAACCTACTGCTAGAATGTTATGCCATTTGGTCTCAAGAATGCAGGAGCCACCTATCAAAGAGTAATGACAGTTATATTTCATGACATGTTTCACAAAATCCTAGAAGACTATGTGGACAATATCCTAGGAAAATGAATTACAAGGAAAGGACATCTAGAAGTCTTGGCTAAATTTTTTGATACCTTTCCAACCTATCAAAAAATTTAGCCAAGACTTCTAGATGTCCTTTCCTTGTAATCTTTTTGTTGGTTATTTCATCATATGTACCAAACCTTTCAATAGAAGGATCCTTAGGTTTGTTGAGAAGAATTTCAACATAAGCAATCTAATTTTCTTTGGGAAGTTCATAGGGAAACCTTGTAATCCATGAATTCCTTGGTTTGAACGCTTCCATGTAACAATTATCTTTATTCACCATAAAAGTGATTTCATTTTTATACTTCTCCACAATATCTGAGGGTATTCTATCTCTATTTTTCATTTCACTTTGGAAGTTTTTAAAGAAACCCCAAAATGTTATGTTGGATTGAGTGGTGTCTGAAAAACTATGCATGTGATCTTTTATTTGGTGTGCAACCTGAATATTCTTTTCCCAAACCGCATTCTTAAAAATAGACATTTCTTTCATGAATTAGAACATAAGACAAATGATCAGTAGTGAGATTCCTTGGTTTTATGTAGATTTTCCAACAGTTTTTGTCACGGGATTTCACAAAGATCATAATCTTTTCCTTCATTTACCATCTGATTAACAGTATAGATGGTGGTGGCTATCACTTATCCTTCTTTGTTTGAGTAGTATATCTTATATGCAATTCCCATCATCACATACCGAACATCTGGGTTACATATGTCATTCATAGTGAGAGCCCTTTTATCAAATTTAGCTGTGGTGAGCCTCATAACTTCTTCATTCTTGACAAATTTTAGTGTAGGTATTGGTCTGATGGAGTATAACTAGTCACAATCCTGATAGCTTCTTTGGTGATGAGATGAGGTTGATCAAGCCAAAAAATATCCTCATGAATTTGACTTAGAGAAAATCTAATCTAATCATCTTCATAGCCAAAGTAGGGAAAATCCTTCCATCATCCAATCCTTTTAGTTCTATATTTGTATATTTTGGTTTGAGAAAAAATTCATCACCAAGGAGATTATTGAACCTAAAAATTTTCATCTTCAAATTATTGTATTCATTTAGTGTTGAATGAATGTAGATGTAAATATCTTCAAAATGGATCACATGGATTGGAACGCGGGAGAATGCTCCATCTTTGTCCATTACGGTTGATATGTGTGGATGTTTTTGAATTTGGGTCTTGGTCTCTCAACAATATCAATGACAATAGGTGTAGCCATGATTCTACTTTCTAAAACTAGGGTTTATAAGAAGAGAAAAAATACCTTTGAACACTAATGTTCAGGGTTTTCTCGCAAATTGCTAAAGAATTTCTCAACTTCCTTGGCTCTTGCACTCACTTGAGATATTTTCAATAAAATTAATTTGATCAAAATGAGCTAAATATACCTCACACTAACCCTAATTTCTCTGTAATAAATGTATTTAACTATCTAGCTACTTTTACGGTCTATGAAATTGCAATGGTCCATAAATCTTCAAGTTACCTCTACAAAAGGTGTATTTGCTTTGGAAACATGACCAATCAAGTTTATATCACTATTTACTGATATATTGAAGTTTTCACCATCTCAAGTATTTTAGGGGTATGATAAGTTCTACAAATGCAACTTCCCCTGAGTCAATATTCTCTCTTTAGTTACTGGAAACCCATCTACACCATGTTGAGGTACTTATTTATTCTTTACTTCACATTCTTCCTTCCACTACCAAAATTTTTTCATTTCTTTCTTTTACTAACAAATAACAAGTTCCATTTGAAGAGTGGAAGACCTTACATTGTTTCCCTTGCAGAATCTTGCAACGTATCCTTGTTTGATGCAATTGTAGTAGGTGATAGTAGCTTACGGAGTGAAAATTGTTTCTTCTCACATTGGATCTACACTAAACAGCCTTATGACCAAACTTGTTGCATGAGTAGCAATAACCATAAAAATATTGAGATGTCATAGCATGATTATTCCTTATCATCTTACTTCTACATACATTAGCCTTGTGGCCAATTTTATTGCAAGCATAGCACTAACCATGAAATGACTAAGTTCATAGTATTATACCTTAGAAGTCTAAGAGAATTCAAACTCATCTTGCTTCTACACTTAACTACCTTATGACCAAACTTGTAACAAACATAGCAGTTACCTTAGAATCAATTAGAAGCAATTTGGACATACTTCCTAAAATTCACTTTCTTGTTCCTGATAGGTGCAAAATCATCTATTTTCTTGACGTATCAATTTGTCTTTGTGTCTCCAAAGGAAGTTTCCTTAGGAATTTTTGTGTATGCTTTCTCCTTCCTTTTTTCAAGTTGTCTTGCTTTAAAGTTATCATACAGATTTATAGACATATTTACCAAGGGACTTTTCCCTTCTTAAACCCAAGTCTAGATTTTTCTTGTGAGGGTTTATGAGATTTAATTAATTCATCAATAATTTAAAAGCCTCCTCTCAGTTTTAGAACTTTTTCAATTTGTTCTTTAGATTTTTCAAGTTCTTTTTTAAGAGTACAATCTCTTCCTCAAGATTTAAGCATTCAACACTTTTGTCATTGAGCTTGGTATTCAAGCAGTTCTCAATTCTTTTTGCCCTCTTCAATTTTGAATTTTAGATTTGAAATCAAGTCTTCAATATCTTTGGCTTTCAATTCACATCCACTTCCATAGGTTCTATTTGAGCTTTCAATTTTCCAATTTCTTCCTTTGATTCTTTAGCTTTTTCCTTTAATTTTTCAATTGTCTCTTTTGACTTTTCTAGCATGCACTCATAGTTGACATTTTGTAATCTTGCTTCATCTAGATCTTTAAGAGTTAACCAGAGTTCTCCTTCAAAATTTACTTCACAGTCTTCTGGATTGATATCCCAACCTTCAGGTTCCATTGTTCCAAGATTTGGTTCTAGAATAAACATACCATTGATTTTTTCTATAGACCCCATATGTTCAAGTGCAAGATCTACCTTAGCAGTTAAGCTTCTTAAGGCACTTGAATCTAATACCAATTGTTGAGAACAATGCAATGTTGAGAGGGGGTAAATCAACATATATTAAAATAAAAGCATTCCTATTTTTAGATAAAATATCACATCACATGAACTGAAAAGAAGAGCAGAGAGGAAAACATTCACCAAACAATAGCACCAAGATTTTTATGTGGAAAACCTAAGGAGGGAAAAATCATGGTGAGAGATAACTCACAATATAAAAGGTCACTATGTAAAAGGATTTACAATGTAGTTTAACGCTCACTACCTATTAACTTGCGTACATTGAAGCAAAGACAACTTCAGGGGCAAGATACAAAGGACCTGATGAGACTCACTATCTCAGAGCAAGATACATGAGATTTAGAATAAGAAAATGATTATTAACTACTTTGAAGAGGCATCTAACATATGTTGATGATGCAATCACTATTTTTCTCAATTTTCCTTCACAATAATTTCAAACACTTCATCTTTTCATTCTTTCTTTCAATATTCATTTTCCATCCATTATTTTCACAAATCAATTTGATCTTCTATAAATATCCTCCACAATAACACAAAACTTCAATTAAGTTAGCTTCAAGATGATCGTTGGATAGAAAATTTGATATTACATGAGTCAACTCCAAAACACATTAAAAAACAAAGAGATTCAATTGAAAATCATCATACACTATGTCAAGGCCCAAATGCATTACAACACATTCTTTGAGATATGATTAATTGATCAAGATCAACCACAAGAAGTAAAACTAGTCATGTTGGCCCGAGTAGCATCAATGTCATCAACACTGCCATAGTTTTAACTTTACATTAATACTGGGGAGATACCAACAACACCATGTGGATCAAGATATGAGCAATGTAGGTAATTTGCAATAACCCTATAACCTCTTCCAAAAATATTTGATCATTAAAATTTTGGGGCAGTTGAAGAAGCTTACTGAAAATGCATAAATAGAGCACTCGAGATTAATTGTAACACACTATTAATTGAAGATTAAGCTTGCATATCTCTATCACACTTGATACTAATAGATAATGTGTATTGATCACTATTGATCATGCCCTCAAATCTACAAGACCAAAATTGCATCTCTAGAGGAATGTGAAGCATTCCAACCAACCTTTATCATTGCATTACTTTGTTAGGGCACAAATTGAAACATTATCAACTATAATTTTGACTTAAGTGTGAAGACTTGATTTTTTGCATATAATATATTCATAGCATGGGCATCATTTCATTTGAACCGCAAGACAAAATCTTGCATACTGGATGGATGCGGACCAAAATTTCATGATATTGCCTTAGGGTATACATAGTTAGTGCCTTAGCCAATCTTCTACAATCTATCTCGACATGCATTACATGAACTCAAAATGATTTCAATGTAGGCATATTATAGACATGTTGGGACATGACTATCATCCTTCCTACCATACTTAGATCACAATTCTTCCTTATAATGCCCTACATACATGCCTCAACTCTTATCAACTTATGCAACAACTAACTCCAAAGTATGAACATACTTCAATAACACATCTTGACATTAATGACAACCCAAATATGGTTGACATCAATGACAACACTTATTGCCAACAAGAACCATACTTTTTTGTTGAAGGAAGACTTCTAAATCCTTTTTGTTGTCGTTCAGGATTGGATCTACCTTCTTTCTTGCCATTTTGAATAGTATTTGCATCTCTAGGGGCACACTTCTTAGAATATTTAATGCAAAAAAAATCTTCTTTTGTTTCAAACTTTTTGGAGCTATCAGATCTAGACTTCTCTCCTTTGATACTTTGTTCCTTTTCTCTTTTTAGAACATTCCTCAGAGTTACAATTTCTTCCTCAAGCTTTAAACACTCAACAAATTTGTCATTGATCTTGACATTCAAACAATCTTCAATCCTCTTTCCTTCTTCAACCCTTAATTTCAAACAAGCGATCACACCTTCTACCTATTTTAATTTTATTTCACATTCTTTTCCTTTTTTTCTTGGATTTTCAGTTTGTCAGTCTCTTCCTTTGATTTTTCAACAAGCTTTCATATTTCTAATTTTGTCCCCTTGCTTAATTCAAGTCTTCCAAAGTAGATCAGAGTTTTCCTTCAAATTTTATTCCCTAGTCATCTAAATTGAAGTCCCAGCCTTCAAGTTCCATAGATTCTAGATCCTGATTAGAGGAAAACATGTCTTCATCACTCAAGGAGCTAAACTCCTTACATTTCTAAACATTACACTTTCTATCAATAGTGTTAAAGGCCATACAGAGAGTTTCATTGTTTGAATCTTTCTCCTCATCTTTAGAGGAACCACTGTTTTCTCTAGAGTAGAGAACCTTTTTGACCTTACCTCTCATATTTCTATCATCTAATTCTTTATAAGGACATTTAGATGCAAAATGACCTATTGTTCTACAATTGAAACATTTGAATAGTAACTTACCTTTGTATTTTCTCATGCCTTTCTTAAGTCTTCTCACAAAGTTTGCTTGAACATCATCAAAGTCTTCATTTTAATTAGGAGCCTTATCTTCAATCTTTTTATTGGCTTTGAAAGCAGCTTCTCTTTTTAGGTGGTAAGAGTACCAAACATTTTTTCAACTGAATACTGATCCAAGTCTTTGGATTCTTCAATGGCAGATACTTTATGACTGAAATATTTTTGGAGAGATCTCAAAACCTTCTTCACAATTTCACTTTCCTTCACTTCTCTACCAAGACCAAAAATTCCAATAACAACTTCTTGAACCCAAAGCATATAACTTGCAATATCTTCATCTTATGTCATCTGCAGTCTCAAACCTACTCTTGAAGATCTACATCTTAGCTTGCTTCACTTTAGAATCTCCTTCATAAATGCTACTAAGCTTCTCCCAAGCATCTTTGGTAGAACTACAATTCATCACTTTCAACAATTTTGAATTAGCTAATCCACACATGATAACATTCTTATCTTTGACATTATATTCATATAATCTAATTTAAACTGGATCTGTAATAGGAGTGGTAGTAGTAGTATAACTAATTTTGAATGATTACCAAACACTAAACCCAAAAGATATTAGGTATCCTTCCATTCTCAATTTCTAGTAGGAGTAATTAGTCCCATCAAACCTAATACTCTTGTATGAACCATCATGTGCCATCCCAGATCTTTGCCTCAAGTTGTTAAACTTCTTCATAGTAACTTGGCTCTGATACCAATTATTGAACACTACTGGAGACTGAGAAGGGGGTGAATTAGTCTTATTGAAACCCAAAACCTTTCAAAACTTGAAAATTTCAACACAATTCAAACTCCTTTAGCAGATCAAAAACCTTTAAGTAGAACAATAACATAAAAGGATATAGCAATTTGAATCTTTATCAACTTCAACAAACTTTACCAATGAAAGATATAACAATAACTAGATCAACAACAAAGAGAAAGAAACAAAGAACACACACATGCACAAGGAGACACCAATTTTATGTGGAAAACCCAATGAGGGAAAAATCATAGTGAGAGATAACTCACAATATAAGGCTCACTGCCAAAAATACTTACAAGAAGGCTCACCATCTTAGAGCAAGATATAGAGGACTTGTTGACTTGAAGACAACATGCCTTCAGGAGAAAGATACAAAGGACTTGTTGAGCTAAAGACAACACAAATTCAGGAGCAAGATACATGGACCTGATGAGATTCACTATCTCAAAGGAGTATACAATATGATTTAAAGAGAATTTCAAAGATTGTCATACAACACTCTATTGACTGAGGCTTTACAACACAATTGATCTTTCCTTTCACAATCCTTAGCACTATCTCTATTAGATATTCAATACAATTCACACACACTCTTCTTCGCACTTCTACACTTCTCCATTTAGTTGCATCTAAAATGATTTTGCCTTTATATCCACCACAACACTTACAAACTTCAATTAGGTTGGCTAGAAAGAAGTTAAACAATGAATTCAGCTAGTCGGCCACCAAAACATAATGCAGTCCTATCTAGAAGATAGAGAGGACCAAAAACAATCTTAGCACTTCTTGTAATGTGATCCAAAATGATTTGCACTCAGACACATATCAACCTAAGTCAAAATCAAGGAAACATGTGGATGAAACATGAAGCACATAACCAATAGGCCCAAAAATACCCTTCTAATTGAATTAACTTGATGTGGTCCCAAATAGGATAGGTCAAGACTCAAGTGTTGAAAGGTGCAAGACAACTAAGAGGGGGGGTGAATAAGTTGTCACCAATCTCAATTACAAATCTCAAACAATTATCAACTTCACATCCACTTTATTTTGTTATTAAGTATGAACATGAAATGCAAATAACATAAAACAATATCAACACAAGAAACACCAAATTTATGTGGAAAACCCAATAACGGAAAAACCACAATGAGGGTTGACTCACAATATAAAGTAATTCCAAAACTGATTACAAAAGGATCACTACTCAGATACAAGGCTCATTTCCTACAGATAGGACTCACTATCCAACAAGGAGTCTCACTACCTACAGATACAAAAGATAAAATAAAAATCCACCACAACAAATTACACACATCCACAGTGTTAATCAGAAGATTGCACACACCATCGACTCACTGCTTTTCAGAGTCTAATACATTAAAGTATTGTTGCCTCAATTCACTTTGTACACTCTTGCTTCTCACACTTATGGAATTCTAATACATCAATCCATAACATCTCAACTTGTATTTATACCATCTTCAACCTTAGAAACTTTCTCCAAGGTCAGCTACACACACTTCATATTACAAATTCAAATTAAGTCAGAAACTCAACATTCTCGTGGAGGAAGAGAATGAGAGCGGACCAAACCAACACTTAACCACGACCCAAAACAACATCTCAGATCAATCACATGCTTCCTTAATTGATACTTATCCTTTGCATGACGTGTAGACACCAAGTTGGCCAAACCTAATGAAAACACCAATGAACTTTGAAGTACATGATTGTGCAATAAGAAGATAACATGTGGACCACATAACACGCTTCACCATACACTAGAACACATCTTAGATTCCTTTATATTCATCCACAGCAAATGCAACAACCCTCATACACAAAACACTTTCCATCAGTCCATCTAGACTGTATAGACACACACGACAACTTTGAAACTCGTCTTCCAGAGCACCAAACCATGAACAACTTTGATACAACATAGATAACATCATTACAGGCCTTCTACCAGATCTGAAAGACCAGAAAAAAAACCAGTAGAGGACTGTAGAGCAAAAACATTTCTCCCAGTCCACAGACAAAAAACTTTTACAGACTAGTTCACACACCGGTGAACACAAATTTCACTCTTCAACAAACCAGAAGCTCTAATCTAGGATGTATCACCCAAGGATTCCCATAAACAACACTCCATATCTGCACAAGCATAGGACCAACACAAAAGAAATGTAGGGCACAAATTGGAGCACATTTTGAGCACACACATAGTTTTGTCTTCACTATTCCTCAAAAGCACTTGGAAATTCATCATATTAGTACACCTGTAAAACCATAATGATAGCTCCATGTACTCATAACATCTCTAAAGTATCTCAACTATACATGCACAACCTATAATCACTTGTTTCCTTTCTCTGCAATGACCTATATTGTGTTGACATCAATGAAAACATCAATGACAACACCACCATATTCATTCATAATTGCAATGATCTCCCCCTTTGTCATTGATGGCAACACATGATGTGAAAAACCACCAAAGGCACAATACACACTCTCCTTTATTTTCTAGATTAGACAACCTACACAACATTCTTGTACTCTTTCCTTTCAACTTTTTCTTTTTCACATGACTTTCTCTCCCCCTTTGACATTAATGGAAAAGAACAAAATTCTGATCACTCCCCCTTAGGAGTGCACCCACACATCTCCTACTACAACAATGATACTTCCTACTCCCTCTGAGGAGTAGACCCAATCATCAATCCAAACAAATGAAGAATTTATGGATCCACTAGACTGATGCACCTCCATGTGCACCTAGTTTGAAGAAGGAGGGGCAGTAACCCCCAACTTCTCTTTGAGATACTCAAAAGTATCCTTCAGAAGAGCCTTAGTAAATATATGAGCAATTTGATCCTTTGTAGGCACATACTCCAATTTGACTTCATTCTCCAATACCTTCTCTCTCAATAAATGATATCTGACAGATATATGCTTTGTTCTTGAATGCATTACTAGATTCTTTGAAATATTTATTGCACTTGTATTATCACAGAAGATAGGGATAGGCTCATCACACATCACTCCTATATTCTTCAATGTTTGCTTCATCCATAATACTTGTGTGTAGCAAGATGCTACTACAATGTACTCAACTTCTAGAGTGGATAAAGAAATTGAATCTTGTTTCTTGCTTAGCCATGAAACCAATCTTCCTCCAAGAAAGAATGCACAACCACTTGTACTCTTCTGGTCATCCACACAACCAGCCCAATTTGCATTGGTGTAAGCACTCAAAGTGAAATCAATATCCTTAGGATACCACAAGCCATAATTTGGAGTGCCTTTTAGATATCTAAATATTCTTTTAACATGTGCTTCTTTAGGTTCTGCTTGAAATCTAGCAACCAAACATACTACATGCATGATATTCGGTCTAGTAATAGTAAGATATAATAGTCCACCAATCATTGATCTATACATGCTTTGATCAACTTTAGGAGAATCATCATCTTTACTTAGTTTGCATCCAGTCACCATAGGGGTACAAACTGGTTTGGAGTCATCCATTCCAAACTTCTTCAACAACTCTTTGACATACTTTAATTGTGAAATGAATATACCCTTATTAGTTTGATTCACTTGAAGTCATAGAAAAAAATTCAACTCACCAATCATAAACATTTCAAACTCTTTTTTCATCTCCTCTGCAAATCTCTTGCACATACCTTCATTTCCTCCAAAGATAATATCATCAACATACACAACTACTATCAATATTTTGTTTCCTTCAACCTTGAAGTAAAGATTATTGTATGTGGATCCTTTGTTGAACCTTTGCTTTGTCAAATACTTGTCCAACCTTGCATACCATGCTTTGGGAGCCTGTTTAAGTCCATACAATGCCTTTTTCAACTTGCATACCATGTATGGTTTATCTAATAACTGAAATCCCTTTGGTTGTTCCATGTACACCTCTTCTTCCAATTCTCCATTCAAGAATGCAGACTTAACATCCATCTGATATACCTTGAAATCTTTATGAGCAAAAAATGCCAAAAACATCCGAATAGCCTCCATTCTTGCCACCAAGGAAAATTTCTCATCAATTATATTCCTTCAACCTGTGAATAACCTTTGCATACAAGCCTTGATTTTTTTCTTACAACTTCACCATTCTCATTCAACTTATTCTTGAACACCCACTTAGTACCAATTACATTCTTGTGTACTGGTCTAGGAACCAACTCCCATGTTTGATTCTTCTCTATCTATTGCAACTCCTCTTTCATTTCTCTAACCCAATTTTCATCTTTGCATGCTTCACACACTGTTTTAGGTTCTATCTTTGAAAGTAAACATATATTTTCCTCAGCTGCTACCACTTTGCTTCTTGTCTTTACACCTTTACTTTTGTCTCCAATTATTTATTCTTCAAGATGATTTTTGTGTACATACTTTGGAGTCTTAGGGGCAGGTTTTAGAGCTTCTTCTTCTTCCTTATCTTTTCTTGTACTTTTCCACAAATAGGTTAATCTAGTTCAACTTCACTTATTTCAACCGGTATGTGCATATCTTCATCAACCTTCACATTTGCACTCTCAACAATCTTCCTCAATCTTTTATTGAAGCATCTATAAGCTTTGCTATTAGTTGAATATCCAAGGAAAATACCTTCATCACATCTTGCATCAAACTTTCCAAGGTTCTCATCATCTCTTTTAATATATCATCTACTTCCAAACACCTTAAAGTACTTCACAGTAGGAATTTTACCAGTCCACAACTCATAGGGAGTCTTTGTGCTATTACCTCTAATCTGAACTCTGTTAAGAATATAAACAACAGTGTGGATTGCTTCTCTCTAGTATACATTAGGTACATTTTCCTCTTTCATCATTGTCCTTGCAGCCTCTTGAATAGTCTGGTTCTTCCTTTCTACAACTCCATTTTGTTGAGGAGTTATAGGAGCAGAAAAATGTCTCTTTATACCATTTTCTTCACAAAATGTATTAAACTCAGTGGAAGTGAATTCTCCACCTCTGTCAGACCTTAAAAATTTGATTCTCGAGTTCACTTCATTCTCTACCCTAGCCTTGAACACTTTAAATCTATCCTAAGCTTGAGCTTTCTCCCTAAGAAAAGTAACCCATGTCATTCTAGAATAATCATCAATAAGGAGCATGAAATACCTATCACCATTAAGACTTCTTGTTCTTGTGGTTCCATAGAGGTCTGTATGAGCCAATTCCAACATTCTAGTAGTTGATTGATCTTTTCCTTTAAAACTATGTCTTGTTTGTTTTCCCAACTGACAACTTCTACAAATAGTATTGGTAGGCTTTGTGATTTTAGGCAGATCCTGAACAACCTCTCTTGAACTAATCTAGATCATATTATCAAATTTTACATGTCCCATCCTCTGGTGCCATAGCCAACTTTCATTAACTTGAGATACAAAACACTTACCATCAACACCCTTAAGTTGATAAATGTTTCCATATGTTCTTCCTGCAGCAACCATAGTTTTAGACCCTTTTCTGATCTCACAAGTATTATCCTAAAACACAAGCTTAAATCCTTTGCTACACATTTTTCCAACACTCAAAATATTATGCCTTAAGCCATTAACATAATAGACATCATCAGTACTGTGGTTTCCATCAAAACTAATTGTTCCTTTTCCAACAATCTTTGCACTTGAATCATCTCCAAACATGACTAATCCACCATCATAATTTTTGAGTTTAGTAAACTTACTTTTATCTCTGGTCATGTGATTTGAGCAGCCACTGTCAATCACCCAATAGTCTTCATCTTGTCTAGCATGAAAGACAGTAACCAAAGTACCTTCCATCTCTTCCTTGTTGTTCTCTGGACCACTTTCCCTTGCACATTTTCCAAAGTTAGCATATATTAATTTATTATCTAAGGCTAGAAACAAGCATTCATCATTATCACCCTAAAAATCAGACTCATCATCAAAAATTCCAACATCTTCTCTAACATAGTACAATTTCTTGAACTTCTTATCCTTTATGTCTTTATTGTCTCTACTCTTCTTATGTACAGCTTTATTTGGACATCTTGAAGCATAGTGACCAATATTTCCACTACTGAAACATTTAAAAGGTAACATACCTTTGTACCTACCAGTACCTTTCTTCAACTTGTAAAATTTTCCTCCAACTCCTCTAAGCCTTCACTATCTGGATCATCTTCTGTATTAGTGGCTTTAAAAGTTGATTCTATCTTCTCCTTTTCCTTTCCAAATTTCCTCATTTCAAATGAAATCAAGGTGCCAAATAGTTATTCTTTAGTGAACTTCTTAGGATCATACACTTTCTCAATGGTTGAGACCTTATCATTGTAACTCTCTAGTAGGGTCATCAAAATCTTCTCCATTACATCTTCATCTGTTAGAGCACCACCTTGATTTTTTACTTCATTTACTACAATATCAACCCTCTAAAAATAGCTTGCAATATCTTCACCTTCCATTTTCAAGTTCTCATATTTGTGCTTAGCTGTTAGCTTCTTTGACAATTTCACTCTATCATTTCCTTCATAGATATCTTCCAAAATTTTCTAAACTTCATAAGCAGTGCCCAAAGAAATAACTTTTGTCCACCCAATCTTAGATAAAGCACTATAAATTGCATACCTTGCTTTTTCATTTTCCTCATAGGTAGAAATCTCATCTACAGAAGAAGGTCCACTTGTCGGTGCAACATATTTTGTCTCAATAGCTTTCCATGTCTTGTAACTAAGAGAGATCAAGTATCCTCTCATCTGCACTTTCCAGTCACTGTAGTCAAATCCATCAAACACATTGATTGACAATTTGTGCACCATCGGATCTACCTCAAGTGGTTAAGCTCTTCTCTGAGGAACCAAAGCTCTGATACCAATTGTTGAAAGGCGCAAGACAATTGAGAGGGGGGTGAATCAGTTGTCACCAATCTCAAATACAAATCTCAAACAATTATCAACTTCACATCCACTTTATTCTATTATTAAGTATGAACATGAAATACAAATATTAGAAAGCAATATCAACACAAGAAACACCAAATTTACATGGAAAACCCAATAAGGGAAAAACCATGGTGAGGATTAACTCACAATATAAAGTAATTCCAAAACCGATTACAAAGAGGCTCACTGCCAAAGGGCTCATTGCCCAAAATGACTCATTGTCTAGATACAAGGCTCACTTCCTATAGATAGGACTCACTGTCCAACAAGGATGCTCACTGCCTACAAATACAAAAGATAATAGAAAAATCCACCAAGGCAAATTACACACATTTGTAGCCTTAATCAGAAGATTGCAGACACCGCCAACTTACTGCCTTCCAGAGTCTAACACATTAAAGTATTGTTGCCTCAATTCACTTTCGCACACTCTTGCTTCTCACACTGGTGACATTCTAATACATCAATCCATAACATCTCAACTTTTATTTATAACACCTTCAACCTTAGAAACTTTTTCCAAGGTTGGCTACACACACTTCATATTACAAATTCAAATTAGGTCGGCAACTCAACATTCCCGTGGTGGAAGAGAATGAAAGTAGACCAAACCAACACTTAACCATGACCCAAAACAACATCTCTTATCAATCACATGCTTCCTCAATTGATGCTTATCCTTTGCATGACGTGTAGACACCAGGTCAACCAAACCTAATGAAAACACCAATGAACTTTGAAGTATATGCTTCTACAATAAGAAGATAACATGTGGACCACATAAAACGCTTCACCATTACACTAAACACATCTCAAATGCCTTTAGATTCATCTGCAGCAAATGTAACAACCTTCATACACATAACACTTTCCATTAGTCCATCTGAAATGTACAGACACACATGACAACTCTGAAACTCGCCTTCTAGAGCACCAAACCATGAAAAACTTTGATACAACATAGATAACATCATTACAGGCCTTCTACTAGATCTACAAGACTAGAAACAAACCAATGGAGAACTATGGAGCAGAAACATTTCTCCCAGTCCATAGACAAACAACTCTGCCAGACCAATTCACACACCGATGAACACAACTTTCACTCTTCAAAAAACTAGAAGCTTTAATCTAGGATATATCACCCAAGGATGCCCATAAACAACATTTCAAATCCACACAAGCATAGCATCAACACAGAAGAAATGCGGAACACAAACCAGAGCATGTTTTGAACACACATAGTTTTGTCTTCACTATTCCTCAAAAGCACTTGGAAACTCATCATA
>VDFB02095720.1:0-11057 GCA_007258455.2 Sequoia sempervirens | reverse complement strand
ATGCTTTGAAAACTTATTTTAGAAGAGGAAAATTTCTACCATTCAAAGCAAATTTGTTTACATGAGTACAAAAGAAATTGAGAATCATCCCATTTGCAAGGGAAGGAAAAGTTCTTATAATGTTAGTGTGAGGAATGTAAATGGAGGAAATTCTACTTTTGTAAATTTGTTCAAATTTTAGATAAAAAACTAGCAATAAAAAATACAAAATGTTAAAGTGTCAAGATTGACCCAATAAGTTGGGTCCTACCTCCATCCAATCATTCGAGGTTTCAAGGACAGCAGATCTCATTTCCAGAAATAGGTGTATTCCTTCATTTATTTCTTCTCCAAGATTCTGCCCCAATATGCTTACCCCTCTCTGCCTAGTGTTATCATTTTAATTATTCTTTTTGGGATAACTCAACCCGGAACATGATGTAAGGAAATCCTCTCTTTGAATTTGAGGGGAAACAACTTGATCTAATATATTCTTAAAATCTAAAACAATAAACAAGATCACTACTTATGTACACTATACAATTTATCATCTGGGGTTTTTCATGAAGGAAAAATTACTTGAAAGCAAACTCAAACTATCCTTTTGATCTTGGAGTTTAGAGCACAAGACTTGAAAGTTATTTATCTCACCATGAGAATTTTCTGTTTATGCAGGTAAACAATAACATGAATTGGAAATAAATGCTTTCCACTGGTTAAAGCAAAGACTAACAGATTAACATCAGCAACAACAATAACTTAAACAAAAAAGCACTTTACTAACAATAGGAGATGGGATGAAAGACTGAAAACAAGCAACTACTTATTATAGGCCAACTTATCATTCTCATGACTCTTCCAATGTCTTTGATTTTGTTCATGTTTACTGTTGTGTCTCTTTAGCTGATCTCTTTGTGCAAACTCTAGTGTTTACATGTATTTCATACAATCTTTGATTGTAAATGTTTCCTTTGTTTGTTCTCTAGGAACATTTGAAGGCATCAATTTGATTATAGACAAGTGTTTTGGTTTTGTAAGGTTTTGGTGTATGAAGACATTTTTCAAAATTTCTCAGAGGTGATTTTCATTAACCAGGCTATATACCCTGCGAACTTCTCTAATTTAGTAACTAGAAAGGTTTTAGTGTTTCATACTCACTAATTTACCAATGCAGCAAACCTGTATCTGCGTACCTACTATTTTTTAAAGTATTTATCCAAAATGTAGTAACTTCATCATCTTTGTTTAAATAACCCATCTGAATCTGTTCCAGAACTAGCATGCTCTTCTCCAATTATTTGGCCATTAAATGTGTCTATCAATAGTTGGACTTAAGCAGTTTTTATTGAGAACATACCCATACAGCAATGCCAACCGCACATAAAACTCATCACAAACACAGCCAACCTAATAGTACAAATAGTTCCAGCTGCCATTGTTTCTCAAACTCTGGATTTGTTCTGCTTAATTCTCTTAATCGGCAACAATAACAGAGTTGAAGTTTTTGAATCTTACGAAATGCAGGTAAGTATATATAGAATAAAACTGTAAACAGAGAAGAGGTCAAGCTACTCTCTGTCCTGGGTCTAGTCAAGAGCGCCCATGTACATGTGTATGTCTCAAGGGCGATGCCAATAGGTCTTGTGAGTAGGTTCCAAATTATTTTAATATGGAATGTTGGACAACTGTGTTGGACTGTGGACTATGTGTGGTCTTCCTTTCTTAGTTATTACAATTTATACAATTTATTTTTTATTGAATTGAATGTCACAACTATAACATTTATACAATTCTTAATATAAACTCTTTTTGTCATTTGCAGCTTAGTCTCAGATTCATACAAGGCTCCTTCTAACATATATAAAAGAATTTTAATTTCTCTTAGTATTACTAAGACTATTGTACATATTATAGTATATTCATTTGGTAATTGTTGAATTTTTTTTCAAAGAAGTGATTACGAGATTGAATTGCGAAGTGCCTATTACAAGCAACAACTAAACTTGCAGGTCAGCTGAACAAGGGTTTTAATTTTTCTTATTATTACTAGATTCAAAAAATAGTAAACAAGGGTTTTAATTATTCTTATTATTACTGGACTATTGTACATATTACAGTATAATCATTTGGTAATTGATGAATATATTTTCAGAGAAGTGAGTATGAGATTGGGTTCTCAACTCCCTATTACAAACAGCAAATAAATTTCCAGGTCAGCCGACATCTATTTATCTTTTTTATATTTTTTGCATACATTTCTTAATTAAATTAAAGTATCATTATCTTTCAACTTAGATTAAAATATCTGCTCATTATACATTAAATAATGGTCGACATTGTTGACGTTGATACTTATACCAAATATGAACAAGAAAATGTACCCAACATTGATATTGCTTTGAAAAACAACAACTTGTTTTGGCTAAATTCATTTTCTTATACTGTAGGGGATTGTTTGTTTGATACTTTTCAAGTATTGCTTCATTTTCGTTATACTTCAAACAAATTACACAATGGATTAGTTGATTAATTTTTGTTATTACAATAAAAAAAACCATCCAGATGCATTAGAAGCACTTCAAAATGAATTACATCCAGAAATGCAGCATTAAATGCATAATCTATATGGTGTAAAAACTTATTTATCTAAAATGCGATTAACTGCGGCCAATAGTATACCAGAACAAAATAGAGGACTTTGGGGTGACACATTTTGCATACGATGGGTATCAAAATGGTTAAACATACCAATTGCGATATGGTCAACAACTACAAAGAAAAAGTATTTACATTTCAATAGCAATATTCAAAAAAATCCGTATTCTATTTTATTTCATGATGAAAATTCAAATTCTGGTCATTATGAACCATTACTTTGCAAAAAAACTTCAACAATTTATAGACCTATAGTATCAAATTACCTTTCTGATTATTGTCAAACATTAGAAACCAATTGGCAATATATTGCACCTGAAATGGAACTAAATGGAGTGAAAAAGGTAACTATAATGACAAGGAATTGTGGCGAAAGCCTATTTAATGCAATATCTTATTTGATGAATGGAGAATTTGATACTCAATCATTAAGATTGTACATTGCACAAACTTTTTGTAATTCAACAAAAGGTAGTAGTACAAATATTCCCAGCTATATAAAACATGTACTCGAAGAAAATATGTTACAAACAATGCCCTGCCTTATGAACTGCAAAGAGTATATTATCCAAATGGAAAAGCCATATGTGGAAGGAAAAGTTGAAGGAGGACCATTTTGTTTGCAATGGTTAGCAACTATATTGAACATAAGTATTTGCTTATGGTCGTCAACTACCAAACAAATTGAAAAAGTCTTTAATAGCAACATAAGCACAAACAATACATATAACATAATCTCTTTTAAAACAAGTAGTCAAAATACACACTATGAGCCAGTAGTAACAACTAATTTAATTGAACGATTTCAAAAAAATAGTACAACTTCTACATATTCGAATATAAAACACGAAAGAAAACAATTAGGGAAGGAAAAATGGAATATATTTTCAAAACCAATTAACAATAAAGTACATGAACACAAAATTGTTCAAAGGAAAACAATATCACTTACAAAATTGAAGAGACAAGTGCGTAATTATAAACCAAGTGAACAACAATAGAATACTATAATAAAATCAAATCAAATTCAAAAACGAAAAAGAAAAAGAGAAATTTTTTTAGAACCAAATTATAGTAAACTAAACCAACCAATTACTATTGAGAAGAAAACATCGCTTACTAAATTGAAAAGAACACTACGTACTTACAAACCAAATAAACAAAATTATTGTAAGAAAAAGAATAGAGAAAAAAAAAATCCAACAGAAATATATTTCAAAGCAATTGAGGACACTCCTCACTACGAATGTTATATTTGTCAACGGATCCAATTTCAGCATTACATTAAAAAGCTTAATGAAATTGAGCAACAAACTTATAGAAGTTTGTCAAAAATAATACAATAAATGCTTTTGAAAATGTATGCAAGCATTGCAAAAACATGCTACGCGATGGTAAATTACCATTGTTTGCTACACCACAGTTAATAAGACGAAACAAAACACTTGATATTTTGAAATCTATATCAGAACTTGAGGAAAGACTTATATCACCAAGACTTGCTTTTGCACAAATTAGGCAATGGGGACACAAAAGATCTCAAATGGGATTAGTTGGATCTATTATCAATGTCCCAACAAATATGAATATTATACAAACAATGCTTCCACGATCAATTGATGAAACAATAACAATTGCAGTTGCATTAAAAAGGAGACTTCAATACAAGAATCCATATCAAGTTGGTATTGTTCATCCTAAATTAGTAATGAAAGCATTAAAACTCCTATGTCAAAGACAATTATATAGAATAGAAAAAGTTTCTATAGACAATAGTTGGAAGAAAAAATTTGCAAACACGAATGATAATTCTCTTGAAACAGAACAAATGTTTAGTGATTCAGATTCAAATAGTCTACAAATTGAAAATGGAGATGAAATAGAAACACATACTGATACCCTAATACACGGATTTACAGAATCTCGATCTATTTATGACTTGCATGATAAAATAATTGAAATTGCACCAGGTGAAGGAAACCAACCTCTAGGAATTTTTAGGGATAGATATGCTGAAGAAATGAACTTTCCAACACTTTTTTTTGGTAATCCACGAGATGAAGACATAACCAAAAAGTTTAAGTATCAAAAAATTGCACAATGGGAGGTCTTACATTCAAGTGGTGATTTTGCTAGGCATACAACAAATTTGTTTTTTAAAACAATTCGCATCATTATAGAGAAAATAATTTCAAGTATATCAATAAGAATTAGAAAAGGTCAATTAAAAGGACGTACACTGCTTGCAAAAGATGTTAAAGACAAGCCAAATTTAGATAAAATTTTAAAATCAGACATTGGATACATGGATTTTAAACATATGCGTATCTCTCCAGATTACCTACAACAAATCAAGAAAAACATATTTGCAATGATAAGACAACTAGGTCCTCCAACATTTTTCCTAACCTTTTCAAGTGCAGAACACCAATGGACACCATTAGTATCAACACTAACTAAACTACATAAGAATCAAATTGATAAAAATAATTATGAAAAAGCATATGAAACTGATATTGATTCACTTGTTCGAAAAGATCCTGTCACTTGTACTTGTTACTATAGACATAGAATAAATTGTCTCAAAAAACTACTATGCAAGGATAATACAATTCTAGGACATATCAATTGTTATAGATGCTCTAAGCATTAAACCCAAAAGATTAAAATATTGTAGTACAAATTAAAGGTAAAGAAATAATACAGAATTAAATGAAAATAGAACAACACATAAGAAGTTGATTTACGTGGTAAAATAGGTTGACAAAACATCAAGGAGACATCCACGGGGCAAGGTATCAGTAATTTTATTGCTTGGAGAAAACAATTACAAGCTTCATAGCTGCTGCTATCATAATTGCTCCAGTGCAATTTTACAAATCTCAACAATTGCTCTTGCAATTTACAATAACATCAAACTTACAATCACTCTTGCAATATACAATTCAAAAATTTCTCTTGCAATCTACAATCCTCAACTCTTACTTTGCCTTCAAGGCAACCAAGATATATATAATATCTTCAAGATAACAATCATCACTTCTAACCTAGTGACCAATGCCATTTCCTCCCAAGCTTAATATGAGGATAGAAGAAGAAATAAATGATAATGCTACCGAGATTTTTGCTCAGGAGGATTTTCCAATTCAGGGCTTTGGCCCGCCTCCTCGTTTCTATCTCGGATCACCTCGTATCACCGGGAGCCTCTCGATTTCCTCGTAGTTCATATTTTCCCCATGGCTAAGGTTTTTTGTAGCTAAGTTTGATAATGCTCAGGACAAAAATATAATATTATGTGATAACCTTTTTAGCTAGGAGGACAAATATTTGCTAATGATTAAGCCCTAGCATTCAAATTTCAATCCTACTTTTGAAACTTTTAAGAAAACTCCCATTTGCTTGGTTTTCTCAATCTTCCTCCACCTTGAGTGACTTTCCTCAAGGATGTGGCAAAGCCCTTGGTATTTTTTGTTGGTGGATGATGAATCTTCTGACATTTTTCATTCCACCTTTGCTCGTATACTAGTTGAAATTGATGTTTCAAAAGGACTGCCTACTGAGGTTTTACTTAAATCTTCTAAGGGTTCATGGATCCAATCTTTGGATTATGAAGGGATTCCCTTCAGGTGTAGAAGGTGTTTTAAAATAGGACATGCTGCGGCACAATGCGAATTTGAGAAAAAAGCTAAGAAGGCTACTTGGTGGAATGGTGCTTCACAACAACATTATACAGTTGAGAAGAATTTTGATCAACATAGGATTTTTTCTGAGGTGGTTGCTTCTGAATCACAGGGTCTTGGGGCATCCCCTCCGGATGTCTCAAATGGCGGGGTTGCTATGGCTGCCCCTATTGAGAAAATGACTAGATCTCATGTGGCCGCCCTTGGTGTTAAAAGCATGTATACTTCAGGTCCGTATGTTTCTCTCAGAGATGTCTATGCCCCCGCACAAAGGAATAATGATGAAATCTCTAAGACTTTGGCATCGAACATTCATCCTCAAGATAATAGTGAGCTGGCCTGGCTTGACAAGGCACTGCAAGTTGAGGAAGGCTGGATTACTATAACGGGCAAGAAAGCTAAAATCTCTAGGCCTTCTTTTGATATGACTCTCTACTCCCACAAGAAAAATGCTAAAAGTAAATATTGAAGAGTCTTGTTTTGAGCTGGTTTTTGGTTGGTCGAGGTTGTCTTTTCACAACTTTGTTCTCTTTTGTATTTGGTTTCGTGTCCTTCAAAACCTCGTTTTACCTTTAATAAAACAATCATCACTTAACATAGAAAAAAATTGTTTTATTCCTTTAAAGAAATTATAAATTTCCTTTTAAAAGATAATACTATTTTCTTTCTAAAAAACTGAGATATGATTTGTTTTCTTGTTTTTTTTCCTTGTTTCATTGTCACAATCCAACAATCTCCACCTTGACAACAATTTACCTGATACCTATTCATGCCCACTCACTACCTTTTCTGCAAGCCAAGAGAAGCCAAACTCCACCTCAACTTCTCTAATAGTATCTTTAGCCATTCCACACTCATATGACGCAATTGTCATAAACAAGTAGGCTCATCAGATACTACCATTACTTTATTTAACTTAGTACTCCCTTTTAGCATGTAAAGGTTTCCAACTTTTGTAGCCTCCATGACAACTAAACTGCCTTTTGACACTTTCAGTACTCCACCTTGATTGGAGAAGTTATAACCATCAGAATCCAAAACTCCCAGAGAAACTAAATTCTTTTTCAGCTCTAGTACATGTCTTACCCATGTTAATGTATCTTTACAACACCATCAAACATTTTAATTTTAATGCTTCCCATCCCAACAGTTTTACAAGAAGTATTATTTCCCATAAGAACAACACCATCAATAGGTTGGTAAGTAGAAAACCAGCTCCTATGTGGACACATGTGATTAGAAGCACCAAAATCAAACAACCATCCCTCATGATTTTGTAAGATATCACAAACAAACAAAACTTCATCAGCCATACCTGAACTTGTCTCAGCAAAATTTATTTCATTTTTGGATTCATTATTATCTTCTTTCCACTTCCAACAATCTTTCTTGAGATGTCCTAATTTACTGCAATACCAACATCTTCCTCTACCCTTTTTGCCTTTTTCTATGGACTGTCCTCTAGCCACCATTGCTTCTGGTATGGAGATATGTGTATTAGACATCCTCTGCACCTCTTCAGATAATAAAGCCCCCACAACAGAATCAAATTCAAGGGAGACAGTTGTGCTAAAGCTAATAGAAGTGACTAAGTGATTACAGGATTTAGGCAACAAACACAATAGTGTAACCGCCTTGTCTTCCTCTTCGATTTGTACACCCATACTAGTTAATTGATAAATAAGAGTATTGAAAACATTTAAATGATCAAAGTTTTTTATACCTTCCCTCATTTGCAAACTATACAGTTGCCTCTTCAAGTAGATTTGATTCGTCAAGGATTTCATCATGTAAAGACTCTCCATTTTTCTCCATAAGCCTAATGTTGTTACCTCTCCAACAATATTGAAAAGAACCTCATCTACCAAACACAACCAAATTGTGCTAAGAGCTCTCATATCTAGATCTTCCCAGTCTTCATCAGACATATCTGTAGGTTTCTTTGACTTTCCTACCAATCAGCAATCCCTCACAAATAAATCACATCTTAAGCTTCCTATAGCCTGTAAAGTGCCATTCTCCACCAAATTGCATCCACCAACCCTGTGCATCTCTTGCCCGCCATTTGATGCTGCACCAACACCAAATCCCAAATAAACTTTTTCAGATACCACCGCATATGGAAGCAAAAAGTATAAACCCAAAGATTAAACATTAAAAGTACAAATTAGTTGCAAAAGAAATAATAATAAGAGAATTGAAATTTGAAAAAATAGAACAAATACATAAAATTTGATTTACATGGTAAAACCTTTGATAAAACATCAAGGAAAATGATCCAAGGTAATCGTAATTTCACAACGGGAGAAAACAATTACAAGCTTCACAGCTGCTGCTATCATAATTGCTCTTGCAATTTAACAAATCTCAACAATTGCTCTTGCAATTTACAATAACATCAAACTTACAATCACTCTTGCAATCTACAATTCAAAAACTGCTCTTGCAATCTGTAATCCTCAACTCTTACTTTGCCTTCAAGGCAACCAAGATATATATAATATCTTCAAGATAACAATCATCACTTAACATAGAAAAAACTTGTTTTATTAAAGAAATTAGAAATTTCCTTTTAAAAGATAAAATTGCTTTCTTTCTAAAAAACTAAGATATGATTTGTTTTCTTGTTTATTTTCCTTGTTTTATTGTTGTCACAATCCAACAATAAGGTGTGTCCCACTTATGGGACATTTCATAAAAATGATTTCTAGGAGGTAAAAATCGATGAACACCTTTGAATGGAGGTGCTTGATTTGAAGGTATATATCTTGCCATGTCTCAATGGGGATTCAAATTAAGGTCAAGGGGAATTAAATGAAGGTATTTTAAGTATTTATTTAATATTTCAAGTCAAAAGTCACATGAGAAAGGACCTTCAAATGAAGCAATTCACTAGAACCCCCATATGTGACTCTTGAGCTTTTTCTCACCTCATTTTTAACCAAAAAATATTGGGGAAAGTTTTGAACAAAAAAATCAATTTGTCATGGGCAAAAGCCCATGGTGCATTGGATGAGTGGTGGCGTTAGTGTTATGGCCACCAGGGTTCAAGTCTCCAGACTTGACCCGTAGCAATGATGCTATCATTGGCGACTGGTGTGTGGCTTTCTCGCCTTGTACCAGACACTAGTGTTTGGGGCTCACTCCCTCATTGGGCTGGTGTGATCATGGGACTTATGCCCCTACTAGTCTACTGTGCTCGTGGGAGTGGTGGTTTTTGTCTGTTCATTCTGAGATGAGGTCCTCGTTTGTGGCCTCACTGGTTCATAGCTCCAATCAAAAGCGTTTACGAACAAAAAAAATGAAGTTGTCATGGTATGATATTTTAGATAGTTATAGACCTTAAATAAAGCTTTTCAAATATTATAATTTAAAAAATAATCATTTATTATACTTATTTTCTATTTTCTAAGTGAACATAAGTATTTTACCAAACATAAAGGTCTTTGTTTCATACACATGAAAATTTTGAAACAATTTTTTTTTAAACAATTTATATACCCTTTATATTAATTTCTTTGTTTGAAATGAGGATTGGATACAAAGATATAATATTGTATGTGAAAATACATGTCAAAATTATAATTAAGTAGAATTAAAAATTTGTAATAATAAAATATGTAAAAATATAAAAAATGCATTTCCTAGATATCAATGTTAATTATCTATATTTAAGAAACTATAAATTGGTCTTATTTCTAGGTCAAGTTATGTGATGGGAAAATATTACTCATTAAAAAAGCTATAAGTATAAATTTTATTAATAAATGTTTAGAAAATGAAACAAAGTATTTAAAAAAAATAAAATATATATATATATTTATAATCTACACATGAAATCGTAAAAAGTACTATTTCACATAGTCTTAATTTTTTTAGCAATTTGCTTTCTATAAGTGATAAAATGTGTAAATTTGACTAAAAATATTGATTTTCTCACTTAGACCAAAAAAATGGGACACACCTTTATGTTTCCATCCCATATCATTTCTTATGTTCTATTCAATATTTCTATATATATGTGTAATATCTAGTTTATGCTTTAGATTTCTTTATTTGTATTGTCTATTGGTCAATATGTAGTATATCTATTTCATATATATCTTATATGGTATGTGCTTTGGTTTTTGTATAGTGACTATATTTTTTGATACATTGTAGGATAGGTACTTGAATATAAAAAAGTAATAGAAATGGAAGAACAAAGAAGACATATTCTTTTTAAATATCATTTACATGTTCTAGGGAATTATAATATTTTACTTCAATTTATATTTGATTTACTTTTACTTTAACGTGCTTCTTCCAATTCATGTTATTGTCTTGATAAACTGGGGACAAAAGATAATGACAAAAAATATATACTTTGTGATCTTTGAGTTAGATTTTTGCTCAATTTTGTGTCCATTCCCTAATATGTTTTAGATTTATTTAGCCCCATTTTTTTACCATGCCAATGATCATAGGAAAGCAATACAATCATCATAACCTCAAAGAACCTATCATAGACCATCCCTTGAAATTTGATAGCACTACGCTCAGAGGTCACCTACACCCATGGGTATGTGAACCTAGGTCACCTATGTCCTCTATCATAGGTGATCTCATTTTCAAATTGAGAAAATATTTTCTCACTTATTATTTCCCTAATTACTACTATATTTTTGTCAATTAAATGCTTCAAAAATTAGTATTGAGTTTATATAAGCCACATTTTCTATCATTAGAGAGGATCATTGTGTA
>VDFB02095719.1:0-20663 GCA_007258455.2 Sequoia sempervirens | reverse complement strand
TTGGTTGATAGGTTCTTTCAAGGAAGGATTAAATCCTTTTAATTAATCATAGTAATCAGGGAATTTCATTTAGATCAATAAGAAGAACTTAATAATCACAATCTTGCATGTTTATACTAGTTATAAACAAATATGCCAAACAATTTGAATGATCTCCAGAAAGAAATCGGTTGTTTAAGATTTCATTTGACTTCGTATATTATATAAGGCACTGGTCTCACCATTTCCACCATTTAGTTTCATTCATACATTTTACATTTGTTGATTGAGCATATTAGGGTTTAGTCTTCATTTTGATATTCAAATTTGTTTCATTTTGTCCATTCCATTTTGCCATCATGGAAAAATCATGGCATGATGAGAAGATCAATAGTCAAGTCTGCTTCATTTGTTATAGGTTTACCCGCCGAGGTCCAGCAACACCTGGAGAGTAGAAGGTTTAATTGTTTCAAACCTTGTTCTGTTACCCTAAAACGTTGTGAAAGCTTGGCAACCTTTCGTGGTTCAAACCTATGTTTTTGAGAGCTAACACATCTAATGACAGATTTACATGTTCAACCTTAAGGCACACTACATCAATATCTTGGGTTACAAAATTTAGACATCTTTCATCACCAGATTGATTATAAGGGTACATAATCATTTCAAAATAAAGTAGATTGGTGATGAAGCATTTATAAGATCTTCCAAATCCTTGCCTCAAAGACACTACACAATTAAAAATATTCTCATGTTTGCCTTCTTTGTAAAGGGGATATGTTTGTCCATTATAAAATAGTGCTAGCATTTTTGTCATCTTTGTCCATATAGCCAAAAAATAAAAATATACTTCCATGGTCAAACTTGTGTTTGACTTCTTTCTTGATCAATAGGGTCTTGTGAACATAAAGTTTCACTTTAAAAGTTTAGTTCAACACTAGATAACATATCTTCTTCTTCAAACTTATAATCACACTCTCCTCTTCCTAATGATGGATCACTGGGTGCGATCTAAGATATTGATTAAAAAACACAAGTAGTTGATTCTAGAAGAAAACTTTTGAGTCATTTAGTGTATTAACAAGTAAATAACAACAACATCCTTGTGCATGAATTGGTGTTATATAATCAATTTTTTGAAGGATTGCATATACTATGATCTAGTTTGATAACCTCTTGGTGTGAATGAGGGAAACCACATAAAATTCCATGGATACTAATAGAACAACCACCCAAAATTTAATGCATGTTTCCTTTTGTTTTCCTTTTTTACTATATCTATGCTTTTTTAAAATTTCTAACAAATTTATGTAAAGTTAATGTGGTTTAAAATCATTTTAGAACAACACTTTAGATTTGTGAATATATGTTAGGATTCCTTTTTTGGGACCTCCTAGTGCTAGTTCTGTTGATGCATGTTTTGACACACCAACATGTTGGAACATTAAATTTCCCTTACCAGGAAGGTTTTAACCTCAAGAGTCTCTATTTAACTTACAATTTATAAAATTAATTGAAATGACTAGGTACTAGAGTGTTTTGGTAGTACCATTCAAGAAGCTCCAACAAAATATGAAAAGTCACTAACAAAGTCTAATGATCTAAGGTTGTAAAACCAATTGTGTGCAAATACACTAAGAAAGTCTAATAATCTAAGGTTGTAAATACACTTTTAATCATGTTTAAATTCATACAAGAAATTGCATTTCAAATTTTAATATCATTAATTTCAATCTTAATTTGAAAGAAAACAAAATTTAAAACTTCATAACAACATATAAACTTTCAAAATTAGAATTATAAGGAATGAAAGTTAAACATACATTTTGATTTCTCTACCTTTTATATGGATAAAGTCATTACTTTGTCTCTTTGTAAACTTTAACATAAAAAATGGAAAATAAAAATAAACATTGCAATGGATTAAACTAACCTAACCATGAGATAAAAAATATAAAAAGGGTGAGAGGAGAAGAGGAAGAAAGCTAAGCTTTTTATTCTTGAACTTCATACATCATTTGTTGAATACACAAATTTGATTCAAAATTTCTCATCTTGAACCAAAATAACACAACCAAAACCTGTACAATCTTTTAAAGGACACCAAACTACAAAGTTGGACTTCTCACATTAGAAATGTAAGAATATTGATGGTACATAAGATAAGAAGGATTTACACTTGTTGACATATCATAAAAATTTGAAAAGAGATAATGGAATAAAAATAGAGCTCCCAAATTGATAAATACATTATAACAAAACTTAAAACAAATGCGCTGCATGGGTAGCAGAGTTAGCTTGGGTAGTGGGTTTGCTCCCCATTGGTTTTGGGTTTGACTCCGCTGAGTTTAAGAGGTGAGACTTCTTGCGGGTGGCGACTCCCACCCGTAGGGGACTAGTCTCGCCCCAACTCGTCCTACGTACCCAAGATATACGGACTGCTGGGTCACAAAGACACAATATACTTATCTTTAAACTCAACCTAAAATTGAATAGAATTTTTTATAAAATATTAAATCTCAATAAATTATGACATAAAATCATATATTTCAGATAAGTGTGTATAAAACTAATCTGATAATAATAATGATCTAATCATATATTTTTAGTTGGAATAAGAAATCTTAGCGCGAGATTCGTATTGTCAATGTCCACCAATCACAAATGAAAGAGCACTATTGCCACGTTATCAACGCGTATCCCGGAACCGCCAGATCATTTCCTTCCATCCGACTGGTGGAACCCCATTATATGTCGCCACGTTTCAAATTGAGGAGACTTCGAAAATCCTCGTGTCTGGCACTATAAGTTGTAAGGCTCCTCGCCCTCTGCGGTCGCAGTTTCGTTCCGCAGAGACTCTGTTTCCTTGTAATATTTTTCTCTTGAAGAATATCCTGGTGATAGGCGCGATGGCATTTCGATGCCCATGGAGGCAACAGGTGGTTGGAATTATGCTCTTTATTTGTCTCTCTGTTGGCCGATCGGAACAATTTTCAATAAGTCCTTCCGCCACTGCCAAAGCCGTCTCTGTATGTTTCATTTTCCACTTTCTTATAATACAGGATTTTGCTTAAAATGAAAATTTAATTTAAGGGTTTTGTTTAAAATCAAATGCTTAGAAATCTTTGTTCGCGATTGCTATTTTATTTTATTTTATTTTTTGGTTTTGCTGTAGATAGGGTTTTGACCGATTTAATTGATGTAGTTAGGGTTTTAATCGATTTGATTGTTGTATATAGGGTTGTAATTTATTTGCTTCTGCAGGAATTAACGGATTCAATCGTACGATCCATGGGCTGGAATGCCGAGGAAGTGAAGATCGTAGATGTAGATAAGCTTGAGCCGATGTTTGGCCACGCGACGCTGTACGAGTTTGATGTTCAGATAGGGAAGGCTGTAATTCCTCTGAGACTATCTGAAGAAGTAAAATCGTGGAAGTTTCTGGAAGACGCTACGCAAGTAATAAGAGGAGAGCCTGAGAATGGGCTGATGCAAGAAACAGAGCAATTTGCTGCGGTTTTATCTCCCTTTCAGCTGGCAGGGCCACTGGAATTGTGGATACATGATGCCGATCATATGCGCCTTTCCGTACCGGTATGTGCACAATCTTTTAGCTAGAGACTATAAGCTTTCGCAGTCCATATTGTTTAGAAAAGAGATTTTTATGTGTATAGAGAGAAAAGGCATTCACACCCATTCCGAGGATCTGCTATCTCAGATTTTGGACCCAGAAATCTGTTACGCTCTACCATATTTCAAGGATTTGTTTTTCTTGGTCAATTTTGGGCGAGGATATGGGTCACAACTGTGTGAGATAAGCTTGGGTTGCCTGATGTTGTGGGGTAATCTTGGGCTACATTCTTCATATTTAATCTTTTGATCGAATGTCTTTCATTCGGATTGTGTTCTTGACTTTACAACTTCATCACATGTCCATTGAGATTATTCACCACCTGTTCTTTGTTATGGTGATGAGGATTCCTTTTTTTTATGAAAGTGGGAAATGAGTTCTCCTAGTATACGTCTGTTCTTTTGTTCCTTAATGCCTGAGTTCTGTATTGATTTTTTTTAAACCTACAATAAAGGTATGTTTGTTCTTGTAGGAATGCAAGATTTAATTGAGAATACTTTTAAGTTTTATACTTAGTTAATTTACCCAACGTATTCATTGAAACAGGAAATCACATTTTCTTTTTCTCGACCTTACAGGTGTTCTCCATATCATTACACTATAAACCCCTTAGAAATTTAGAATCCAAGAGTTTAGGCAGAAGGCTTACCGGCGAAAACTCCTAAATGGTGACATTGCTGAGGAACAATGTGTTAGTCAGGTTTTTTGATTATGGTTATACATTATCTGCTTTGAATTGACACTATAGTCTCTTAGAATTCAAAAGTTTACTCTTAATCAGCCTTCTGCCTGAAGGCTTAATGGGGAAAACCCCAAAATGGTGACATTGCCAAGGAACTGTGAATTAATCAGGTTCTTTGACAATGGTTATACACTGATTTGTACCTTGGTACGTATCTTAGTTTTTGATAGCTTACTCCACATTTTGGACCTTTGCTATTGCCAAACAGCAAGCCTATTGCAAATCAGACCTCCTGCAAGCGCTATTTAATAATATATGGAAGGCCAACTACAGCTGTTCAACTTGAAACAGACCTGAATTTTCACAAGACACTTGCAAATAATTGCAAAATCAAAATGCAAACAGTTGTCTAGTTTTCTTACAGTTTGAGAATTGAAACAGAGAAATCTTTACATGGTTTCTTCTGTATTGAATTTATAAACCATTATAACTAGGAAATGTAAGCACACAGATGGGGACACTGATACCCACATCTCCTGATAAGTATGGTATTGAATATTCCATGGTTTGTTCATCATGGTTGATGGTTGGGAATGAAATGCATTTTTTCATTCATCTATAAGTATAACAATTAATATGGCAGCAATTTTGTAAATTTTAGAGTGACTAGGATGCTCTACTATGGGAAACTGTTTAGTCCACAACTTATTTGATGGTATTCCAAAATCCATCTACAGCAATTTGGTTCGATGATTACTTGGTCACAGTTTGAGACATTAGATTTCCACAGTCAATTTTGACGAGAGTGCTTTTCTGGATTTAACTGCTTGTAGTTTATTTGCATCAACATTTCAGATCACACTCTGTGATCCATTATTTTTCTCCTACAGCTCTCTTTTCATCTTGATGATGGACCACAGAGTGTGATCCAAAACGTTGATGCAAATAACCACACAGAGCTAAATCCAGAAAAAGCACTCTGGTCACAGTTTGTTAGACACCTGCCAATCATGATCATGTAATTTTTCAGAACCCTTCCAAATTTACAAGAAAATGCCTGAAACTCTTTTTTTTTGCATGAAAATTTGGGTTTCAAATATCCATCTTGGCTACCTATTTGTGATAATAAATAAAATAAATTTTACATTCATGGTCCAAAGTCCAAACTATATATATTCTCATTGTAATGAAGCTGTAAGAGTTGGATCAGCTAGATCTCACTCAGGATCACTCTTCCCTGATCTCCCACATTTTGGCTGCTGTAATTCTGTTCACTGTTATGCTTCTGTCACATTTGATAATATTCTCGAAGAATCATGCAGTTCAAACAGGCTGAATGAGTTTCTAGCAGACACTTGCAAACTGTTGCAAAATCAACTTTTAAATTAATATATGGAATTCTTACAAATTTAGAATAAGATACCTGAAGCAAAATTCCCTTTATTAAAATCAAATTCTACATTGGGTCAGTTTGAGCGTAAATGGCTTTATCATTCATTTATTACATTAATATTGAATCACCTTTTAAATTAATATATAGAATTCTTACAAATTTAGAATAAGGTACCTGAAGCAACATGCTTTTTTTTAAAATTGATTTCCACATTGGGTGTCAGTTTGAACGTAAATTGTTTTATCATTCATCTATTGAATTAATATTAATGTCTCTTTTAGCTGTTTTGCCTTTGGCAAATATTATATTCTTCTTATGCTTTTTTACATACAATTGTAAGTTTGTTAACTTGAGATACGAGTTCCAAGTGATACAATATTGCCTAGATGGAAACATGCTGATATTATAACCTAATCTTGTTTGCAGCATGATGTGGAAGCTGGGGTATTAAAGAAAGTAATGTTAGCAGATGGAGCTGTGGTGACTGTTGTAGGTGCCAGAGAATTGAGCCTAAGACACCCCATCCAGTTGCCTTTACCCATTAGCACTGCCACTGATGATGGTAATCTTGCTCTCAATCTGATTGAACTTGCCACAAAGTTAAGGCGTGATTCTAGCAATCAAGAGAAACCCCTGTCCCTGCGAATTGTGGGACCAACTTCACTTTCTGCATCGTCCATCAATGAGCCAGATTCAATATCAAGCAAGTTGAAGGTGAAGAGGCTAGCCCCTGGATCTGTTGAATTGAGATTTCGCCAAGAGCAGGGGATGCCAACTCCAGTATCATTGGAGGGTGATGCCGATTCACTTGGTCGAAATGATATGTGGATGTGGCCTCTACCGTCACTCAATGGCTCTGATCCTAAACTTCGTGGTATTGAAGAACTTCTGAGGGCAATCTTGGGTCCCACTGCTCAACAGAAAGGAACAATTCAATTGTTGAAGGCACAAGCTGCAGCAGCAACTTTTGTCAAAGTGCAATTTGAGCTAGAGAAGAAAGCTGGAAACGACACATCTAATATGGAGACTTGGCCAGAGTGGAGGACAAAGTCCTCTGTTGTACGGTTGCAGTTTGAGTTGACAGGTAAGGTTGAGGGTGATAAGATTTTGCCATTAAAAGTGCAGCAGATTGAGCCAGTTGCTCTTGTTGAGTCTTCCTCATTTAAATCTTTGACAGGAAATCTCACATTTTCAAAGACTCCTCTTGTGTATCCTCCCATCTCTCCTTTTACTTTGTAATTGAAGAGTGCAGGCCTTACCTAAAGAGTTTAAATATTTTCTGTATTTAACGTGAATACTGATACCTGGTGTTCAATTTAAGATGTACTAATAAGCCTTGTTAGAGGTCTCCCCAAAAGTTTCCTCTCATCTCAAATCAGATGCAAAATAGCAGTTGAATGAGAATTGTTTCATTTGCCTGTTTAAACACCAGTGTACAGAAATATTTATGATTTCACTAAATATTGTTATTTTTTAAAGAATTGATTCCTGTTCAACAAACTTTCCACGGTTGTTAAAGAGCTGGACATATTTTCGTCCAAAAATTTCAAGGATTATTAATTTTTTGGGGGGAATTATATTTTGGTGTTCAGGACAACTGAAAACCATCCCCCAATGTAATTTTTCCATTCGTCCGGGTTGAAGAGACTCAACTACAAAATTAACTTTAAAAAGACTTAGCGTTCTTGAATTTTTTCTAAGATTACAAGAGAGTATATGAAGTGACTGAAACTTAATGCTGAGAAGAAAATGAAGGTTTTACTAAGGCTTTAAAACATTCCAATGCTCATATCTAGCATTGTTATTCTCCTCGCTTCTTGTTAGTTTTCTCTTCTCCATCCATCCCCTGATGAATTCTCTCCTTTTATTATAATTTCAAAATCGTAGCTACTTCTTTCCCCTAAGACAGGCTACATAACCCAAAATAACTTTTTCTAATAAAAAGCTCCTACGCTCAAGGTGTGGAAAAAGGAATTCATACAGTGATTGGTATGTGAGTCAAAAATTCAATCGCCCCAGAGTTTCCGAATTTTCCTCCAACGATGAAGTGCAAATTTTGCAAAGATCCCAATTATTTTGTAAATAAGTATCTCTACCGGGAAACATTTTGGAAGTACATGAAATACACCCGGACTAGAGAATTATATGTTTAGTGGAGCATGCATAAATGAGTGTTTACAGCAAGCACTTTCGTAAGTAATTATTTCTACCAGTAAATATTTTGGAATTTATGAAATACATCTAGACCAAAGAATTTTATGTTTAGTGGAGCATGTACTAAGGAGTGCTTACAGCAAGCACATTCTAAACAATTATCTCTACCAGGAAACATTTTGGAATGAATGAAAACCCAGACTAAAGAATTACCTGTTAAGTGGAGCATATATAAATGAGTATTCACAGCAAGCACCTCCTCTACAATCATGATATCCACAAGTGAACATAACAAGTCTGAAACAGGCCAATCCTCTCCTCTTTCTATATCACTATTGAGTTTCTTAAAATGCAGAGCATAGGGTCCTCATGGAACACAGCTATTAGAGAAGATTACACTTTACAGCAAGGTAATTTTTTGTTTTAAGACATACTTTTTTGGCTCTTCGTAGCATAGTCGGGATGCTAAGGTGGTCAACAATATTCCCTGGACTTGAATTCATTTTTTGACGCTAATAATTCATGTTAGTTGTGTTGATGTTATAGCGGCGGGAGATATCTTTCTCTCAAGTTTAAAATAATAAATGATAAATGAATAAATACCAAGCAAGTCGGCATTGTTATAAATAATAATTTTATTTTCTAAAAGAGGCCGACCCAAATGAAAAGTCGCCTTGCTTTGTATATATACAAGGTGATGATCATTCATTTGATCATCAATTCATTCAAAAAAATTCAATTTGCACTTCAAGAAGGAGTTCGCACATTTGCAGCAGATCATCATATTGTATCAAGCAGATCGACATCAAGGAGAAATCATATTTGATTGTATATTTGCATCTAGGAGAGGTGCTATCTTTCATTGCATTAGATCGGCCTTGTGTTTGGCCCAAGTTGTAAGCATAATTCTGCTCTTTTCATTCAACATATAAGAGATATTTCGTTGGGTTTTTCTCCCTTAAGAAGGGGGGTTTTCTTAGGGTATTTGTTGTGTTCTATTGTTCATGAATTTGTATTCCTGCTTATCTTCATTTTTGGTCTAAAACTAAGAAGTTGTGTGCCAAAAGCATCGACAAAGCTTTTGGCATCATTGGCAGCATGAGTATATCTCATGGCTAATGCTTTTGTTTCCATCCCAAAACTTTCTCTTTGCAATTCTATATTTAGGCATGTCATACACTGCTTCAAGTCATTTCATTTGATTACGGTCAATTGAGATGCAAGCCTCTGAACCAAAACTTCTTATTCTTGTGCTGTAAATAAAAAATGATTGATATACTCATATAGGAATTTTGCCCATTGCCACACGTCATTTTGTTATAGTTGGGGTTTTATGCGTACATTTTTTAGATGTTTTGTGAGCTATATTCTAAACACAACAAATCATCTATTTGGTAAGCATTATGCAATTATCCCATGCTCAAAATGATAGGCTATTGAAATTCTTGTGGATTTTGTTTCTTTTTATATAATTACTTGTCAGGTTGCTTTATTGAAGGAAAAGGAAAACAACTGCTAGATTAGAGAACCCAATTACCGTTGTAATAAATTTTAGATTCTTAGTAACGCATAATTTGATTGGGCCAGTTGTTGTTAGGGTTGTGTGCTATTTAGTTGCAATCTTAGGTATAATTTATTATACAAGTGGGTCTGAAGGCCCTCCCAGTGCCCCATTGTTGGAGTAAACACTTTGGCAAGTGTAGCACTTTGGGGGGGGGGGCAAGGGAAAGTGAAGGGGGAAACCCTCCTCTCCCCCTCACCTTAGAGGGGGTTTAGGGGTGTTGGGTCCAAAATTATTTTTCCCTTTTTTTTATATCTTTTGTGGATACTTTTCACATTGTTTTCTTGGCTTGTGATTTTGGTGTCCATGGCGATGGGAAACTAACTTTTTAATGTACTTGTTAATTTTCACACATGCATGAGGGAGTGTAGTATTGAGTGTAGAGATATTTGATAGATACATTGAGATTGTTAGAATGTTGTTAGATTGAAGATTGATACATACTTGTGCATCTTTTTGATGGTTGTTTCTCATGCAAGGGTTTCTCCATGGACATGTAGTGTTGTGTTTATTTATTGATTTGTTGATTTTAATTTTGACATAATCTTTGAATGAACAATCGGATGTTTCATACTCTTTGAAGGGGCTATCATTTGTAGCGGTTTACCTTGTTTTAACAACATCCATTGTTTTGACATGTAATATTTTTTTGTACACTACATATTGTGTTGTGGTTCTAACATAGAAGAATTGGCGCTCATCTTGGTTGTGGACTAAAAACAACATTTTCCTCTACCTTACACTATTTTAGATGCCCTTGAAAACTCAACTTTTCACTCTCTCTATTTTTATGCCTCCACGACTTTCTTCCTTGAGCATGATATTTTATGGTACATAAAGTATGCTTTTCTAATTGTATAAAAAGGTTTCTCTTTTGTTCTTATTCTTCAAAATTCAAATTCTTTTGAATCCGCAATTGCAATTTATTATTGAGCTTTGTGCTTGAGATGTTAAACTTTCATGATAGGGGAAGGGAACACCTTTTTATTCAAGGGTATCTATGTTGGTTGCTCTCTACAATTTATTGCAAATAAGGGGGTATACTGCAATCCTTCCAAGCTTTGTTAGAGCAAGGGAGCAACTTGTTATTTCAAAACATCTAAGTTTGTTGTTACTTATAATTCATGCCTTCGACTTATTCCAAAATATTCAACTAAATATGCCTTGTTGAGATGTATTACTAGGGTAGTGTTGGCCTTTTGCAATTTTTGCTATCCTCTTAAGAGTCATATAATTGAATCCCCATGAAAGGAGATTTAATGATCTCCTCAAGGTCTCTAGGGTAACAAGGCTCAACATGACTATATAACTTAGAGGTGAAATGTATGCTATATTAACAAGATGGTAAAGATTCAAATAGAAATGGTTGTAGGGTTAAATTTTTTTATGATGAAACAAAACAAGAACACTTAAAACTGAAACTAAAACTAACTAAATCTTCCTTTAATTGATTCATGAAAAAAATGCAAAAGATCAAAAAGAAAAAGAACAACAAAAAAGAAAATAGAAAAGAGAGGAAAATAAAATTTGCCATTTGTAAAACAAACATTAATTTAACAATACTTTTACAAGTCAAACCGTTGTTATTTCTGTATCAACATATGACATGAACTATGCAAGTTTCTAAGGAAATTAATTAATTTTATTAATATATCTATAAATCAAAATGCCAAGACAAACCATCACCAAATTGCTTGCAATGATAACTAGTGGATTCATGAACACATATCGGTTAAGCTCATAAAAAATATATTACAAAGAAAATTCACCAGTTACAATTTATATGCTTTTAAGGTAATAGGACCCCTACGAGAGATCTGTCTCCCCTTTTATTACACATTCTAAAAAGAATTGCCCTTGACCCCTAGACCTCTTTTTAATAGACCTTTCGAACACGCCCCCTTTTGATTCTCTTCTACCCTAAAAATCCTTGATTACAAAAGGTAGATCGATACATTTATTGCACATGACTACCATTGGAATACCTTCTGAAAACTTTATTCATGTGTCTAGATTTTGGAGAAATTAGGACTTGACCCATCTGCACATCTTTTGGAGAGTAACCCATCACCAATGTTAGAGGAGGATCAATCAAATCCACCTTATCAGATAATTTGTCTTACTCTGCATGCCTAACTATGATCTTGGATCAACTCCTCTAGATTTGAAATCCTTGGAACAAAATTAGTGGTGCTTACATTTAATTTCCTAGCTACTTGGTTCAAAATGGTCCATGTTACATTTATATGCTTTTAAGGTAATAGGACCCCTACGAGAGATCTGTCTCCCCTTTTATTACACATTCTAAAAAGAATTGCCCTTGACCCCTAGACCTCTTTTTAACAGACCTTTCGAACAAGCCCCCTTTTGATTCTCTTCTACCCTAAAAATCCTTGATTACAAAAGGTAGATCGATACATTTATTGCACATGACTACCATTGGAATACCTTTTGAAAACTTTATTCATGTGTCTAGATTTTGGAGAAATTAGGACTTGACCCATCTGCACATCTTTTGGAGAGGAACCCATCACCAATGTTAGAGGAGGATCAATCATATCCACCTTATCAGATAATTTGTCTTACTCTGCATGCCTAACTATGATCTTGGATCAACTCCTCTAGATTTGAAATCCTTGGAACAAAATTAGTGGTGCTTACATTTAATTTTCTAGCTCCTTGGTTCAAAATGGTCCATGTTACAATCAACAAAATTGTGGCAAAGCATATCTGTGTTTTAAAGTTAAGCCCATTGCAACCCAAGTTCAATATGGTAATATGTGCAAGGGACCAAATGCAAATAAGGGATGAAATGGTATTTGCACAGGCAAAATTACCTGTGGCAATGCTCGTGACAGGTGCAGGATCATCGCCAAAGGGACGAAACCATTGAAGTCGTGTACATGTGCCTAATCATTGAACACATTGGGTTTGAGCGGATGACAGGTTGGCTGCTAGCAGCTGTCGTGATAGTGATGAATAGCACTTAAAGCTGAGTTGGGCGGCTTGAGGTTTAACCACTTCTACTATACATTTGACACCTCTGCATTATGGGTTCACATAGAGAGTCTAAGGTGTGCAGTAGTCAAGATATGGATTTGGTCTCATGTCCATTTGGCCTCAGTTAATCAGTCTAAGTATCATCATGCATACCATATGGAAGTCCGCACAGAAGTCATTGTCACAGGAGAGCTGTGCCCAAATAGTTTGTCAACATATGGTGAAGGCAGGGTTTGGAGGCGGGAGAACAAGGTTGAAATGCAATTGCAAGCAGAGCGAATACGTCTGAGGTGTTAAGTGGAAGGTGGAAGTGGACAAGCAATCCATAAGGATTGCACAATTGCATGGGAGGCCAAGAACTGTGTTACAGGAATAAGCACGAGGAGTTGGGGCAAAAATGTAAATGGAGTATGCAATTGCAAAAGGGCTTTGAGGTTTCCAAATGAACTGCAGAAGGCGGGATTGGAGATGCAATTGGCAATGGTTGCAGAACTACTTAGGAGTTTTGGATTTCTAGAATACAGAACGGTGCGCAGAGCTGCAAGCTCAGCTTGCAACAGTTGCGAGACTGCATGTGAAGTCTACAGGTCCACGGAAGAAGGGTAGTGGGGATTTGGAGGAGTGATGCAAACTTAGAGAGACTATGCATTTGCTTCAAAGGCTGATTCAAAAGGTTTTGTCAAAGACCAAGTGTGTGGGGATTTGGAGGTCCCATGTAATTGTTTATAACATGACATCTTGGTTTTCTACCTCTATAGCAATTTGGGAATACATATTTTGAATTATATTTATTTTTTCTATGCAAGGCTTGGTGGAATTTTTTTTTTACCCTTGGAGCTGGGCTTCAGGTGGAATTTTTTTGACCCTTGGAGTTGGGCTTCGGGTGGAATTTTTTGACCCTTGAAGTTGGGCTTCAGGGTATGATTTCGATGGATCAAAAAATATTATAGAAGATGTACTATACCTATGATAGAATTCAATTGTAGCTATTCCCCTCTTGTTACCAATAATTCTTTGTGATGAGACATAACACAAAGTTGTCCTTTTGACACAAAGGTCTCTCAAATCCTAGAATTATCAAAAGTGGCCTCCTCTATTAGCCCCTCTAATTTTTGCCTATTGATTATTCCCATCTTCTTTCTTCTCAACTTCTCCACCATTGGCATATTTTGCTTAACAAGGACCATATTTCTCCTCATCTATATCTATTCACACTTGATTCATCCACATCATATTTTGGGTTCATTACACATCATTTTTGGAAGCTACAACACTTTTCATCAGACAAAAGCTATAACACTTTTCATTGGACCTTAGATTGATAGCTATGGCTGGAAAGTGGGTCCTATACCTCAAAATATTTCTTTCTTTATGCTCATTAAGCTAATAATTGTGCCTTTTCTTAGGTGGTCCTTGAGACTCTTCCATGCCTATAGTTGGTAGATCAAACTTTGCAATGTGAGGTGTGTCAAGGTTAATAAATGATGATTTTATAAAAGTAGAAATGCAAAGTGGGAAATATAAGGACTATCAAACCTTAAAGATGGAGATCGACATGATTTTTACTTTACAATGTGAGGTGTGTCAAGGTTAATAAATGATGATTTTGTAAAAGTAGAAATACAAAGTGGGAAATATAAAGATTATCAAACCTTAAAGATGGAGATTGACATGATTTTCCCTAAATACTTTGGTAATTTGAATCTTGATGACTTGGAAGAATATTTTGGTCACGACGAAATTACTCACCCTAAAAGAGTGAAGTTTACTAAGACAATATTGAAAGGTCATGCTATTGTTTGGTGGAAAGAAATGAACTTTATCCTAGCAAACTTTTCTCTTTTAGGGTTAGAGATTTCCTAATACTTAAAAACATTCTTCAAGATCAATAATTTATTGAAGTACTTTGCACCACTTAAATAGTCCATAAGATCATCCATTCTTGGCAAGGGAAATCTATACTTGATAGTAAGCTTATTTATTTCTCTAGAATCCATACACATTCTTCATTCTCCTTTCTTTGATGCTAACACTGCTAGTAATGCACACCAACCTAATTTTTTTCTTATCAATCATTTCTTCAACAAATCTTCTACTTTTCCTATTTGACTCTTCACTTTTAGTTGGTGTCAAGGTTGAAGGGTTCAACTAAGGACTATTAAATCTTGCAACAAAGTGAAACACTCAAACTCAATACATAGTAGAATAACATAAATTCATATAAAGAACTAGAATTTTATTGATTCAAACGAAAATAGCTTCATGAGCTTGATACATGCTAGAAATTGGACGTTTGATTACAAACTAGATCTTAAACACAAGTTTTTTAGTGGTAAATATTCACCAAATGAAAAATAGTTTACATCAAGGTCTCCATTTTTGGTGAATAGGACAAGCTAGAAGAGGAGCTAAATTACCATAACCTTATGAAAATTTAAATAAGTGACATTCAAATTGCCCATCTTTATTTTATTAAACCTTTAAACTAAATTATTTCACTATATTAAATGATGCATGGTTAGAACCTAATCACCTAAGATTTATAATACACACTACCATCTAAATCCCACTTACTTTTGGGGCCACATCATAATTACTAATAAATTTCCACTTACTTTTGGGGCCATTTTCCTTGAAATTAACATTTGCGAAGATTTTCCACTTGTAAATTGTATATAATTAAGTTCTCAAGTGTTGTGGCCCCTTCTTGTAGGCTTTATTGTAAATAAACCTCATAGTTGTATGGTAGCAACAAGACCATCAAATGAATGTTTATCTCCTTTATTCATGGTCTCTAAAGTAGGCAAATGAAGCATCAAACTTGATGATTACAAAGAATACAAGTAGCATAGAGTTCATGTGCTAATAATTTTTTAAATTTGTCATGGATAATGAAAAATTGAGATTTTGTTTGCAATCTATGATAGGTATTTGCTTTATGTAATGCTTGCAATGACTATTCTATTTGGTAAAGTCCATATCAGATGACTATGATCTTAAACTTTTTGTTCTTGTTCTATGCAAATAGTAAGTAGGAGAGTCTAAATCTCTTGTAACAAATGCAACCTAGATTCTATTGGTAAATGTAACATAGACTTTCTATTGATCACCATGGGCTTGTAGGAATTATGAATCAATGATAATGATGCCCATATAGAAAGTAGGGAATTTCTACAATTTAAATGTGCAAAGGAATAAGACATTCATTTTTCACCATTGATTTTTGTTATAATTTGATGGTTCTAATTTAATTCTATGGGTTTATAAGCACATGCCATTTAAAAGACTTATCTAGTCCAAAATTCCTTAAGGGTCAAATGATTAGATATTGATCATCAGTCAATATCTAATTATTGTTTATAAATATCTAACCTTATGACCAAAAATAAATTTTCAGCCAATAAGCAACCATTGATCAATATCTAATCTTGTGGCCCAAAAGAAATTCCGAGTTGAGTTACAAGCCTTTTAAAAGGAAAGTGTTATAAACCTATAAAATTAAATTAGAATTTCCCAATCAAAAGGATAATATGAGGTATAGATGCATTAATATTTTAGTCTTATTTTTATGGCTTGAGATTTTAAAAATGTTGTCTACATGCACTCCAACCACTTTTTAATAGAGGATTTGTTTTTGGTGGCAAGAGAATCTATTATTTGACCCCACTATAACACAAAGTACATAAGGAAAGATGTCTCTAGACCTTGCAAGGGTTCCCCCTTGACCCCTATAAGGGGCAATGCCCCTTGACCTTGACAATGGCTAGTGCTCTCCAACCCTCACCTCAACATTATAAAAAAAATAAAGAATATATGGGGGGATTGCATGAACCAACTATGCAAACTTTTAAAGGAAGGATTTGTCATGATAATTAATTTCCCTTACTAGCATTCACTAGGATTTGCATTTTTTTACAAAAAATTCCAGTAATGTGCGTAAATTCGCTAGGAAAATTAGTATCTTTTTAGAATAAAGAAAAAAATCACATGAAAATTAATGCACTTAGCTAGGATTTGCTAAGATTTTATAAAAAATAATGGGCCTTTATTAAATTTATCATTGATCTTAAAGATCTCAATATCAATTTGATTGTCCTACTTATCTAGGATTGCTTCCCCCTAATTATGGCCTTGATTGTAGGTGAGTGTAATAAGCATTAATAACACAAAATTTAAATGATTTGATCAATTGTTGACCTTGGGAATAATTAAGGTTGCATGTAGATTCATTGGTAATGTGTAGAACCATCATCTTTGATGTACCTTTAACTAGAAGTCCCTAAATTTAATGTAGTTCTATACATAACTCCTCTTAGGACCCACAATGAAGTAGGTAACATCTGGAATTGGCATGTTTCAAATACTTGGTGCATAGTACAAACAAGTTATCATTATATAGTGAGTAGTTTGGAATTAGCCTAATTTAGCTCTTTAAGATGGAAAAAATGAATGGGGTGATCAAGATTGCATGAAAATTGAATGGATTACATAAGATGTTCTGTTAAACTTATTTTCCCAACATTAATCCAAGATCTTCAAAACTAACTACCACATAGCTTACCAAATGTTGATTGTGCCTATTGTTACATACATGAAGCTTTGGATTGACAAATATAAGCATGATAAGTTGTAATTCCACAAACTTGACATACACTACCCAAAACATATATAAAAAAAAAAACCTACAAAATAAATAAAATTAAAAATATTTTTGGTTGATGCAAGATTGCTTTTACACATTGGATACTCTTGTATAGGGTACCTTGGGTATTTGAAAGTGAGCTACTCACTTTTGTTCAAGGCTTTGAGCTAAAGTATAACCACGTCGGTTAACCTTAGCTTTGAACATCCAAGTAAATTCTCCAATCATCTTATCCTGTAATGTCACCAAATATTCTTCACATGTTCAATTTTTTGTGCTTGTTATCTTGTTATCAAGTATCTTTTCAATTTCTTCTATTTCCAACTTAAGTACATGTTTACCAAAATCTATCTTTGTCATGTGATTTTTTTATTTTCTTTCATGGTACTATGTATTTCTTCTATTTCCAATTTAAGTACATATTTACCCAAATCTAAAATGTTAACTATTGGGGATATATTAAGACCTAATAATTTCACCTCATATGCATTTATTGAATCAAATTTCTTTATATTTTTACAAGGACTAAATTTCATTAATTTTAACTTATTTTATGTTCTCTGTGAAAATCTTTCCTTTCTCAAATAAACTGTCACTTCATCTCCTATCTCATATTCCTTATGTCACCTTTTCAAATTTGCATGGTCTTTATACTTGTAAATCATTTTCTCCGACAAAATTCTTACTTCTTAATCTAAATTATTCATATGATTTGTTTAATCTAAATAGCTATAACACTTTTGTTTGAAACAAAATATCTCAACTTTGAAACAATATTTAAATTTTGTTTGGTTACAATTTAAAATGGTTTCTTCCATATACTTCTATTCATTGTTCATTATTGTAAGCAAACTTGTAGTCAAATTAAATATTGGTTTTCTACCTTTGCTTCTAGTTAAGATTTTTATAAGTTTTCCAAACTCCTATTCATATCTTTTGTTGGTCTACCTATTTACAAATGATATGTTGAACTAAAATTCAATTATGTATTCATCTTCTTCAATGTCCTCAAAAAATGACCAACAAATTTCACATCTTTGTTTGATACAATACTTCTAGATAATCCATGTAATCTTTCAATTTAGAAAAATATATCAACAATGTGTATCACATATTTAGCTTTTTCACAAACAATTAAATGTGTCATCTTAAAAAAATTGTCAAAAAAGAAAAGAAAAATAGAATCACAATCTCTTTGTGTTCTTGAAAATCTCTACACAAAAATCCATCCTAATATCCTCCCAAGGTTTCGTTGGAATTAGTAATGACTCATATAATCCCATATTTTGATTAGTTCCCTAATCAAGTTGACAAATTTTATAATTTTGCATGTATGTTTCACATCCATATATATTTTGTTAGAGTAATCATGGATTAGCTAATAATTAATTAATCTTTAATTAATTATTAGTCTAATTTATTCTCATGCACTTAACCTAAACTTAGGAGTGATTTACTATGTTAACTAGAGAGCTTTTATTAGATCATTCTATCTCATTGCATGAGATGTTGACATGTGTCATGATCTAATCCATTTCTCATTTAGGGTTGCTCCTATATAACACTCAACCCTCATTGTATTACTACTCTTCTTTTCTCTCAAGCTTTCATATCATTTTGATAGTCTCTTGCATTCTGTAGCATTTTCTTGTTGAGGAATATTGCAATTCTTTGTTTGCAGATCTCTTGCATGGAAGATGTCTTTGTTCATTGTTTGATCTTGTGTTTTATGTTTTTCATAATTCTAACATGGTATCAGAGCATGGATTCAATGAACCACTTCTTGATATATGAGGTTTTTCTCTTCAACAAGGGTTATAGGCATCAAATTTGGATTCTCTATTGCTTTTTTTTTACAATTTTTGGAGGTGGGCGATTTTTTAGGTACATTTTGGCAGAAAAAAAGACCTCGTGGATTCAGAGCTGCCGAGAAAGTCAAATTTGGATTTTGTTTGGCTTGATTTGGAATCTTGAGCTTAAATCTATGAGAGTTTGAAGCGATTGCTTTTTTTTCAAATCCAAAGGGTAGTTGCAATTTTGAAACATTTTGGCACGAAAAGAACCTCACAGTTGCGTTTAGGAGGTTGATTGGATGAATTTTGACTATAGATTTGTCCAATTTGGCCGTTGGGAGCTTTTGAGGCAATTTTATTGGTCTCAAGGGTTGTACGACTCTTGTATGGCCCCTCTAACACAAAATGAAAAAAAATTAAAAAGAGTGCTTTTAAAGTGCTCAACGCTAAATATAGTGCGGTGTGCTATATAAAGCATTGGCCGATAGGTTTAAACTGTAGGTTATTTATCCGCCGACCCACAAACAAATTTTTTGGCTCCTTTCATTTTTTATTTTATTTTCCCATAGTTTGAGTTTTCCACGACGACTACTAAATTTTTTTTGGCCCTGTGTTCACCGATAATTTTCTTGGTTGAGTGAATATTCTGACGAATCTTGCTTTCACTGTGACTAAATTTTTTTTTTCGGGTAGGGGAATATTATTTGAATATTTTGTTGATGTCATGCTGACGTCAACGACACAGATGCATGTGCAGGGTCCCCAAGACCCCCTTTGTGCCCTAAAGGAGTCATTTTTTCTTTTGGCCATAACTTGGGCATACGATGCCATTTTTTGACAAGCAAGATATTGTTAGAAAGTTGGTTTTGCCAACTTTGCAATGGTGTGGGTCTCATCACTTGTTTTTTTTGTTGGTGCATTCTAAAACCTCTTAAAGTCAAAGGTGTTATTTTCAGTCCCGAGCTTATAACTTTTGACCTATTTCTTTGTTTTTTCGTGATTCCAGTAGCGTTGGGATGGTCTTTCAGATCTCTTCACAACCATCAAGGAAGTTAAACACATTTCCCTCCAACATAATATGCAACTCAAAGTTATCTTAGGTAACACTATGTTCTAGAGTAGGTACTAGTAAAACAAATAGGCCTCAAAGAGAATATCATCAAAGGAAAAAACCATGCAAAGGAAAATAATCTATAGATTAAATTGCAAGTTAAGATTTAAAGAATAGATTCATCATAGTCTAATAAGTGCATATATAATTCTAAGTTTTTGAAGTCAATCACCAAGAACACTATACAATAATATCTTCATAATCAACAACCCTAAATTGATGTTAAGCTAAGTGACAATCTCACTCTTTTTAATTTACTATCTCAACTCATTAATTTAAATCTTAATATTTATTTATTTATTTATTGGCTTGTCATTGTAATGAAAATAATTATGCTACATAAACAAATCTAGGCTAATTAAATAAACATAATCACTAACCACAAATTAACTTAGATAATAGAGCTAGATTGATAAACTATAATTAAATTCAAAACTTAAATACAATGGATAGGGGCAATACTTAAATCTAAAGTTGATAATGGTGAAATGTTGTTGATGTCATGTTGAATTCATTCACTAATGTCCAAAATTCAATGCCATCAATCTAATAGACGTGTGAAAGTTTGTGCTATCTCAAAATTATTTATGGTTCAATCTCTAATGTTGTAAGGTTGATCCCAAACAACATGGGCTCGATTTGATGCACAAAAGCGAACTATGCCACGTGGGAATGACCTAACAAAATGTACTTCAAAAAGTTCATTCACCTTCACTT
>VDFB02095718.1:0-11602 GCA_007258455.2 Sequoia sempervirens | reverse complement strand
GAATGAAGAAAAATTGTGGCAAAATATTCTATCATGGCCAAACAGACAAACTTCGAGAAAAAACCCTAAAGCCAGGAAGGGGAAGGGAGGAGTGGAATGGAAAAAAAATTCTTTGGCCAAGGTATGGGAGGAAGTCCGGAAAGAAAGATCAAAGGGAAAAAAGAACAAGCATGGTACTTTCCCGCCCAAAGAAGCTAAAAGCGAAAGAACCAAAGTAGTTATCAGCTCTTCAAAACTGCAAGCGAAAGTTCTAAGGTTAGAACATTTAGGTTTTCTTGGGAAATGGTTTGGGAAGGATCTCAACTGGGACTATTTAGTGAGTTGGTGGAAAGAGCGTTGGGGCGCTGAGTTGCAGCTTAAAATGCTTCAAAATGATTTTTTCTTAGTCGTTTGCCCATCCAGAATTATTAGAGATCAAATAGTCAAAGGGGTCTGGGTTCTTGATGGCTGTGGCTTTTATTTAAGAAAGTGGACTGTGAGTTTTGACCCTTCAACCCATGTGATGGAATTTCAGCAAGACTGGTACAGCTTACCAATTCTTCCGCAGGAATACTGGGCTCCTTCCATTCTTGAGGAAATAGGAAATCAATTGGGTACCTTTGTTTGTGCAGAAGAAAGGAAACTGGTGAAGAGGAATCAAACCTATGTGCGCATTTGTGTGGAAAACAATGTGGATAGAACGATTTGGAGCAAGATTGAGCTATTAACGGATTATGGGGTATGGGTTCAAAAACTAGAGCGGGACTCTTTAATGCACAACAACCTAGTGCGCACGCTAGGGTGTAGAACCCACAGTGAAGAGGCAGGGAAGTCTAGTCTACTGGTGACTCCTTCGGCGAACCTTAGAGCGGCTGTGAGAAGCATCTCCAATACTCCAAAATCTCCAATGCAAGGGCATGAGAAGTCACCATCAGAGGATTCTAGGGCCTCTCCAAAAGCGAATAGTGACAATATGGTCCCTATGGGTGGGGTTTCATTAAATGGGACTCCAAATCTTTCCTCTATGGAGGAAAGAGTAGGAAGGAAGACTACCCAAGTAGAACAGAAGGAAAAGGAGGTTCAGTTTGAGGAGTTAGATGATAATATTTCTGAGACTTTAGAACTTATGGGGGATTATGGTCTGAATGTAGAGTTGGACTCTCTGATTGAAGTTGGGAAGGAACTAGTGGAATTAGCGGAGGCGGCTAAAACAAAGTTAGGAATGTTGGGGGATGGCTTCAATCTGGACGGAATAGAGGAAATCTGGGAGACAAATGTCCAAGACACAATAGAGTTGTCGAGTCCACAGTCAGGAAAAAAGTGGAAGCTAACAAAGGAATTGCAAGCGGCTAAATCTCGTTTAGGAATTCATAGAAGGGACATTTTCAAATTAACTCCAGATTGTGGGGATCAAAAAAAGAGGGGTAGAATCCCTAATCAAGAGAAGAGAAAGCAGGATGGGGAAGCCAATGGCCAACAAAAAATTGACACTATGATAAAAGTAGGGAAGGGTGGTGCCCTTCTTGAAAAGTAATGAAAATCTTAACCTGGAATGTTAGGGGCTTAAATGCCCCTAACAAGTGGAACCTAATCAGGCACCACATTGAAGTGTGTCAATTTGAAATTTTCCTTCTTCAAGAAACAAAATTAGATAGGACTGATCTAGAGAAATTTGGTAGGAAATTAAGGTCTTGGAAATGGCTTGGTTCGGAAGTGGAAGGAGCTTCGGGAGGTTTACTAATTATCTAGAAACCTTAGACAGTCTTTCTTGAGGCCTTGAATCTGAGCAGACATTGGATGGTGTGTAAGGTAAGAAGTTTAACCTCGCACCTTCATTTTAATTTAATAAATGTGTATGGTCCTTTGATGTGTATTTAGAAAAGATTAGTATGGCATGAACTAGATGGTGTCTTGCATGATTTGCACCAAGATTTTAGCATACTAGGTGGGGACTTTAATGCCATTCTTAGAAAGGAGGACAAGCATGGGGGAATAGGAAAAGTCTTATAGTCTCAAAAGGATTTCTGTAACTTTGTGGAGAGAAATTATTTATTGGAAATTCCCATAGGCAATGGTCTATTCACATGGACAAACTATAGGAAAGGGTTTGTAAGTATCGCGGAAAAATTAGATCATTTTTTCTTTAAAGGAAATTTGAGTTCCTTTCCCTTCTCTTTTGAGAGCAAGATAAACTCTATAATTGGCTCTAATCATCTTCTAGTTCAACTGCAAATTGTTGGGGAGAACGGTCCGATCAGAGGCCCTTTTAAATTTGAAATGATGTGGCTTAAAGATCCCAGTGTGATGGACTTACTTGAACAATGGTGGAAGGAATGCTCTTCGGGGGGCTCATGTTTATTCAATATAATCACAAAGTTAAAATACTTGAAGCAGCATCTTAAACAATGGAACAAAGAGAGCTTTAAGAACATATTCAAAGAGAAAGCACAAATAGAGGAAGAACTAGAATCCTTAGCAGATGAAATTATGAATTGTGGGATGAATGAAGCATGCTATATGAAAGAAAAGGCATTAACCAAAAAGTTGAACAATATCTTGGCCAAAGAAGAAATATTTTGGAGACAAAAATCCAGAGAAGTCTAGTTAGAAACAGGGGATAGAAATTCAAAATTATTTCACAATGTAAGCGTAGGAATGAGTTAAACAATTTAGAATGCATCTACACTTCTAAATAAGACATATTAGCAAAGATTCAAGAAAATTTAAACTAATTTAAACACAGGAACCTTTGAAGCTATCCTATTGCTCTCTAACTCTAAAGATCTATCTAATATACTTTGCTCTCAGATTTTAGAAGCTAATTAGATTATTGAAATGACACTTAGAGAATGAGAATTCAAACTATCTCTATTCCTATATGATTAAATAATAAAACTACTGTAATGGTAGCCATGACTGTAAATGTTGAATGCTTGACGGATGCTGGATGAATGCTTGAATGCTTGAATGCTTGAAAAACCTGCAGAGTAAGATTGCACAAGTTAGGATCGATTTCCTGTAGCCAAAGACCTATATTTATAGCTTTCACGGCATCACATTTGCATAGGGATAACACATCAGGGGTTGAGATTCAATCTGGAGAATTGAATGGCATGAGATGGGAAGATGGAGCTGATCATGGAGGATTGTTCCTCCCCATGAAAACACCAGGCAAGATGATAGGAAAGATTGTTGGAAGAGGATTGAGAGGATTTCCTGTAGGTTTGTCCCCGAAGCTCTTCCCATGAATGGCAGTAGAATTAAGTAGATTTTAAAAATCTAATTTTATTGGTGAGTGATAAAAGGAATATGATTTATGCATCAATTTAAATATTTTTGATTTATTTAAATTTAGCAAAAGAGGAATAAATAATTTAATAAATCAAACTATAGGATTTGTTTATTAAATTAAAATAAAAGAAAAATGACAATTAAATAAAAGATTCTAAGATATCTTTATTTAATTAAGAAGAAAATGTGATGAGGTAATTAAATAACACAAATTATTTAAGTTGTGTATTTAATTTAAGATAGAAATATAAAAGAAGTAATAATGATAATAATTAAATAAAACAAAGTTTTTAATTTTGTTTATTTAATTAAGAGAGAAATAATATGATGAAAATGAAGAATTAATAATGAACTTAATATAAATAAATATTTCTATTTATTTACTAAGTAGATGAATTTAAGATTAATTAATCAAATAAGTCGTATTTAATTAATTAGATTCTCCAGGCCATTTTTAGGTGTCTAAATTTTGCTATCATTTTAAAATTCAACATCTGGGACAAATCATGGGCATATTTTAAACTTCTCATCAATACTGGCAGCTGAGGCAAAATCATTCTTTGAAGCAATGTGTAAACCCATCATTTCAAAGAGGGGCAAAATGTAGACACCTAAAAATGGTCTGGAGAATCTAATTAATTAAATACAACTTATTTGATTAATTAATCTTAAATTCATCTACTTAGTAAATAAATAGAAATATTTATTTATATTAAGTTCATTATTAATTCTTCATTTTCATCATATTGGCTATATAATTAAAATGAAACAAAGGTGAAAACTTTGAACATTTAATTATTATCATTACTAACATATTTCTATCTTAAATTAAGCACAGCTTAAACAGACGTGTTCTAATTAATCAAATCTATTTAGTAATATTTTCTTTTATTTTATTTAATGATCCTGTATTATTTATTCTTTCCAAATAGAGTAATTTTAAATTGATGCATCTAATGAATTTTTTGTCCTATTCATTGAATGAGAAATTCTTTAGCAGAGCTTCTCTCAGTCACTCTTCCCAACTGTCTTTCATCTTGCCTGAAATCTTTGGGGCTGGCTCCATCGCTCATCTCATGCCATTCATTCTCCATAATCTCAATCCCCAGATGTGTTGTCACGTGCAAATGTGCTGCAAATGGCTATAAATCTGGGAGTCTTTGGCTACAGAAAATCGACTCTGCTGTCTGTGCCTACTGTGAGTTTTAAGCATTCAACTGCTGATAACATTCATCAACATCGAGTCAAGCATTCAACATTTGCAGTCATGGCTGCCATTATAGTAGTTTTATTATTTAATCATATAGGAATAGAGATAGTTTGAATTCTCATTCTCTAAGTGTCATTTCAATAATCTAATTAGCTTCTAAAATCTGAGAGCAAAGTAGATTAGAGAGATCATTAGAGTTAGAGAGCAATAGGACACCTTCAGAGGTTCTTGTGTTTAAATTAGTTTAAATTTTCTTGAATCTTTGCTAATATGTCTTATTTAGAAGTGTAGATGCATTCTAAATTGTTTAACTCATTCCTATGCTTACACACAACTCCACAAAAGCAAGGAGGGAACTCAACAGAATCACTTGTTTGAATGACGGAGATGGCAGATTGTTGGAAGATGCGTCAGAAACCAAGGAGTCAACGGTCTCTTTTTTTCAAAATCTGCTCAATGGCTGGGAAGGTTCAAATTGGCAAGTTCAGAATGCCTCCCTGCAATTCATACCAAAACTGATTTCCCCAACTCAAATGCAAGCATTGAATGCAAAATTCTTAGAAGAGGAAGTAAAAGAGGCAATTTTTGGGATGCAGCCAAAAAAGGTTCCTGGACCAGATGGGTTCCCGGCCGGTTTCTTTCAAAAGTGTTGGCACTTTTTGGGAAAGGATGTTTGGGAAGCCATTGAAGACTCTAGGCTAAATAGAAGGGTTCTTAAGGAAGCGAATAATACCTTAATTTCTCTCATCCCAAAAAAAGAGAAACCTGATAGGTGGGAAGACTTCCGTCCAATTTCTCTATGTAACACAATCTACAAATTATTGGCCAAAGTTGTAGCTAACAGGCTAAAGAAAATTCTTCCCACAATTATCTCTGAGGAATAAACAGGTTTTGTTCTAGGGCGCTCTATTTTAGATGGGGTGATCATTGCTCAATAAGTCATTCATTCAATTCAAAAATTGAACAAATCAACCATGTTGTTGAAACTCGACATCAAAAAAGTATACGATAGAGTGAACAGGAGATTTCTTTTCAAAGTAATGGAAGCTTTCGGCTTTCAGAAGGAATGGTTAGATTGGATCTTTGGTTGGGTGGCTTGCCCACATTTTTCAGTACTGGTAAACGGTTCTCTGGAGGGTTATTTCACAGCTTCAAGAGGGCTGAGGTAGGGGAATCCTTTATCCCCGTTCTTGTTCATAATAATGGTAGAAGCATTAGTGAGATCGATTGAAAATGCAAGGCAGTCTGGGTGGATTCAAGGTTTGCAAGTCACTAGCAGCCTACCCAACATCACACATCAATAATTTTTAGATGATATAATGTTGTTCGGTGAAGCAATAGCAAAGGAGGATCAAAGGTTTAAAAAAATGCTCGAAGATTATTCTAGGGCTTCAGGTCAAGAAGTAAGGCCAAATCAGATATTTTTTTCTTCAATGCAAACTGCCCTAGTGAGGTTCAAATTTTGAGAATTTTAGGCTTCAAAATGGGGCAATTTCCTTGAAAAATTTTAGGACTCCCATTGGACAAAGGCACCAAAAGTAACAGTGCATGGAGCTCAATGGTGAGCAGATGTAAGGACCGAATTTCTTCATGGAAAAATAGATGGCTCTCCTGGGCTGGGAGACTATGTTGAAATCAGTTATTTCAGCTCTTCCAATATATATGATGTCTTGTCTCCAGTTAACTAGTGGAGTGAGCAAAGATCTAAATAAGGTCATGAGGGACTTATTTTGGAAAGGTAGTTCCGAACAAAAGAAAATTCCCCTTATCAACTGGAAAAAGGTTTGCGAGAAGAGGGAGAATGATGGGACTGGGCTGAGAAACGTTCTACGAAAAAATAAGGCTTTGGGGGAAAAACTAGCTTGGACAATCCATTCTCAGCCAGATCTCAAATGGGTCAAGATCGTCAAAGCAAAATATCTGGAACCAGATCCATATTACCTTCTTTCTGCAAAAACACTTCCATCTGGTTCCCAGATCTGGAACTTCATCAAAAATTGTAGAGAACTAATAACAGATTTCATTACATGGGAGGTGAAGGATGGAAAGGAGGCTTCATTCTGGGATGATTCATGGGAAGGACACTCAGTATTAGCAAATATGCCTGAACTCTCTAGCATAATGGAGAAGACTAAGCAAATCTGGGGCTCGAAAGTTAGGGATTACATTGATTTCGAGGCATTTTCAGGGAATAGTTATATAAAGTGGAAGTCAGTGAGATGCTTGAATTTGGGAACTCATGAAATGGATTTTTTTGAGCGAGTAATGGACACTCATAAGATCTGGGCTATAAAATGGAAAGATAGAATTCTATGGGACGCTACTCCAAACGGAGCTTATTCATCCAAAATAGGATATAACATGTTAACTTCTCATGAATTTATTTCTGTGTTGCCTCGAAATCTGTGTTGGAACAAGGTTTGCTTACCGAAAGCTGGGATTTTCACATGGGCTGCTGCTTAAGGTAGAATTCTGACAGGAGATAGGCTTTCTAAATTAGGTTATCTTGGCCCAACCAAATGCCCCTTGTGTAAAGAAGTTGAAGAAAATGTGAATCACTTACTTCTGAATTGCAAATTCACATATCAAATGTGGTGTTGGTTGTGCACAAAATTGAAGTGGATAACTATTTTTCCCAACACTTTGCTTGAATGCCTAAACTCTTGGCCAAGTAGTGAGCATAGCTCTATCTTTGGAGACCTATGGAAAATGAGTCCCTTAATTCTAATTTGGGAAGTTTGGAAGGAGAGAAACAGACATTTATTTCAGGATAAAGAATTATCGATCCCAAGGTTACAGTGCAAGGTGGAGGCATGCATTGTTGAACTTTTTAACTCTCAGCTGCTGGTGAAACAAAAGAAATCCAATTTTACCAAATGGGATGCTTGGATTATGAAACAATGGTTTGGAATCAAATCCCCTCCTATGGCTTGTTTAGGAAATGCTACTTCTGCAGAACAATGCAAAAAGACACTATGGCTTCCCCCGGAGCCGGGTTGGGCCAAATTAAACTTCGATGGTGCCTCAAAAGGGAATCCAGGTCCGTCCAGTGCTGGATGCATAATCAGAACCAACACAGGCTCGATTCTGGGTAAACTTGCTCAGCCTCTCGCAGATGGCACGAACAATGCTGCTAAGTTTCAAGCTCTTGTGCTTGGACTTAAACTCAGCAAAGAATTAGAAATCAAAAATTTGGTTATTGAAGGTGATTCAACATTAGTTATTAATGCTCTAAGGACAAGACAGCTTCACAATTGGAAACTAGGTATGTATTTGGAGGTGGCAATTGAGCTACTTGACAGTTTTGAGCAAGTAATGCTAAATCATACTTTAAGGGAAGGAAACATGGATGCTAACCTTCCATCCAATTTGGGAGTAACTGGACCCGGTTTCAAAGAATGTCATTTATAACATCTTCTAGTGGGTGGTTGGGTGGGCTCTCTACCTCTTTAGCCACTTGAACTCTCAGGTACGAGGTGGCTTACCGTTTTTGGTGCTTGCGGAGGTGGCATAGCCATGTCATTCTTCAGCCTCTCTAAACTGCCATTGGGAGGAGTTGGTTTATTTAAAGTGTTTTGCTCTTGAAAATCGAGGAGCCTTTGGTGTTTGACAGGGGGAATGTATGGCTATGCATTCAAGGCGCCGTCTGTGCGACACGTCAGGTACGGCAATCATAGAAATGACAGTTGAAGGATCGGGTGGCGTCTCACTTCATTCGAAGTGATTATGGTTTGTAGGCGGAAGGACTGAGCCCGTAGCAAATCTTCATGGCAAGGACGAGATGATCGGCCCGCCATTATTCAGTTTCGTGTGCGGAGGCCTGACTGATCCTCTCACGGGTCTATTAATGGATCTGATGAAATCATTTTTAATGCTTTGTCTTCGAAATTTGGCATTGTCTTTTGTTTCAGTGCAGGGAACAACTATCAATGCTCTGCAAATGGCGAGGACGACAAAGTCGAAATTCATCATCCACATTTCGGCGGAAGGATTGGAAAGCTTTGGGGTCGACACATCAGTCTCTCTGGTGGCTATGGAGAGGCATATTGCCTTTCGGGAAGTTACGGACCATAGATTAAAGAGAATTCTGTCCGAGGATGATCCGGTGTCGTTGATTGCGGCCAAAATGATCCTTGGTAAAGAATACCTGGAAAGAAAGGAGTATGCCAGAGATAATGCCCATATCTCCTCTCGGTTTCTTGCAGTGCTTTTGGACTTGGAGACCCCAAAGGCGGTGGCTAAGGAGATGATGGTGCGCTTGTTCCGTGACGACTTGCTCAGTGGACTTGAGGAAACAATGAAGGCGGCCTTCTTAGGCAAAGGCATTCCGCGCCCGGCTGACTTGGCTCTGCTATGGGACACGGAGGACGCTGTTAAAGTTTATCCTTTTCTCTTAGACCTCAAAGGGCCTGCATTGTCGAGGCACAGAAAGATTGCGGATGTGGTTGTGGATTTCTTGAAGCGAAAGTTGAAGATTGTGTCGGAGGAGGGGATGGAGTGGATGGAAGGTTTTGTAAGGTTTGCTGAAATCAACGGTTTCATGTGAGGGTTGGCCTTTGTGTCTGAAGCTTGTTTAACATATTGTCATTTTGTGGACTTTAATAAATTTTAAATCACCTTGTCATTTATACCAAATCAACCTTTACTGAAGGGTTATCACATGGTCTTTGTTGCCCTGAATGGGACGTGTTTTGAAATTCCTAGAACCCAGTCCCTGCCGGGTTGGTTTTTTGTTCGGCTGTGTGTCCAGGATGGACTTTCCTGCGTTGCAGATGATTGTATATTTCTTCAATATCAATATAATAAAAAACTACCTTGCGTATCATAAAAAATAAAAAAAAATAAAAAAAACATGCCACAAATACTACATATGGAAGTCTGCAACCAAAAATATCAACTGCTCCAACAAGAAAAGAATACACTGAAGCACTGCCAAAAGGACCACTACTAAAAATAATATTTACTATAAATAGTAAACACCCATGAAAAAGCCATAGAACCTCCAAACATGGAAACCCTAATTTTACCTCAATGAACCTATGGACCTCCGGAATAGGCTGAAGAGTGACTGAACTGATCATTGATGAGAAGGGGACATTACAGAGCCTAGATTCAAAGCAATGATTCAATACAAAGCCATGTTTATTCTAATGCATATGTGATAACAGATCTATGTTCTATTAAGATCTAGTCATAGTGAAAGTTTTTCCTAAGAGTCATATGCTGGTAGCTGAGATAAGAGTGTGAAGACTGAAAGATCGAAGGTAGAGACGCAAAGTAGTTGTGGAGCCACAATAAAGCCGTAAATCCCATGTTGAAGCCGAAGGACAGGCGGGGAAGGGTGAGCAGTAAGATGATAAAAGTAGCAGTGAAACGGTCTACAAAAAGTTTTAGTAAATCCTAAAACTCTTCAATGCCAAAGATCTCTTAATGCAAATTCTTTGCTTTCATTTGTTATTCATAATGCGTTTGAAGATAAAGAAGAATATGTTGATAACAAAGGAAATTTTAAGTTTCCAGAAATAAAGATTTCAGATTTGTATCCTGAGAAAGGCATTAAAGCTAGGACTATGGATTCAAGTAGACAATCTAAAGTACCATCTAAGGCCTTCTTAAAGTCTATAGCTAAAAAATTGGAAAAGATAAGGCAAGTTTTAGTAAGTCCTAAAACTCTTCAATGGCAAGCCAAAGATCTCTTCATGCAAATTCTTTGCTTTCATTTGTTATTCATAATGCATTTGAAGATAACGAAGAATATGTTGATAACAAAAGAAATTTTAAGTTTCCAGAAATAAAGATTTCAGATTTGTATCCTGAGAAAGGCATTAAAGCTAGGACTATGGATTCAAGTAGACAATCTAAAGTACCATCTAAGGCCTTGTTAAAGTCTATAGCTAAAAAGTTGGAAAAGATGAGGCAAGTAGCAAGACAAAAAAAGAAATACGATAAATAGATGACTAGAATGGTCTATTCAAATGAAGAATCTTTGCATAAGAAGGAAAACAAAGAAATGGTTGATTTGGTTTCTAAAAAGTCAAATAAAATAAGATCTTGTGTCCAAAAACCCAAAATCAATCAAAAAAAGTGACAACTCAGGAAAGGAACAAAAGAAAGTAGTTCTTCAAAAAGAAAAGAAAAAGAAAAAAGGAAAACCTAAAGAAGTAATAGAACCTACTAGAAAAATATTTGTTCAAAAAAGGAAAGGTTTCTTTGATAAGGATGAACATAGTAGTTCTACCAAGGCCAAAAGAAAGGAATCTAAAAAACATTCCAGTGCTACTACTAAAAAAGATTGGTTACAAGAATTATGTATTGCACAACCAATTAGTAAGCCTACAGAACAAGAAAAGAAATCAGATGAAGAATCTTCTCAAAATATGTTTGTAGAATTAGAGGTCATTGAATCAGAAAAATCAGATGTTGAAAATCCAAATCAATTTCTCTCTAAAGAACATTCACATGAATTTGTGGAAAAAGACTAGATGGCTGAAGTAGGAATCACTGAACAAATTAATGAACAAGTGTACACACAAAAAGAATCAGATGAGGAAAAGGATTATCAATCTTCTGTTAGTTTATAGATTGATTCTGATAATTCTTCCACAAATAGTTCTTTAGATAGCTTCGAGATTGATGAAGATTGGAAGAAACATGTTATGGTCAAGGTTGAACCTAAGGATGAACATAAAGCATCCTTAACTGAAAATGCTAGATTTAAGAAATTAAGGCCACATGCTAAATTAGGTTATCTTTTGAATATTGATCAACTTGTTATCTGCACTTGGGAAAATACTTTTGAAAGTTCCTTTGATACTAAAAGTGGCATTGGTTGGAATAATCCTGCATAAGCTTTATATGCTTCTAGATTATTATCAGGAAAATTAAGACACTGGTGTAATGGAATTCCTGATAATGGACCCTCTACTCCAAATGATGAAAATCATAAAATAGTCAAAGATCTAAATATGGGTAGAAAAGATGTTTATTCTGCAGGATTTGGTGATTGGGATGAAGATTATAAGAAACCTACAATTTCTAACTGCACATTTGCTAAAATCAAAGATTTTCTTGACTACAAGTTAGAAAAACAATATTTGTTAGGAGCTCTCAATACCAATGCAG
>VDFB02095717.1:0-29568 GCA_007258455.2 Sequoia sempervirens | reverse complement strand
GTATGTTTGTTTGATGTTATTACTTTCATTCAAAGAATGAGTTAATTTGTAGTAACACAAATGGAAGTTTATGTAGTTGTGTGCTAGGATTGCTAAGTATGGCTAGTTTAGTTGTTGGTATCAATGGTGTAATGCATCATCTAATTGGCATAATTATGATAGATTGAATATTGTGTTAGGTTTTAAATTACATGGTTTGGATGACTCCACCTTAGGATATAACATTGTTCTCTTAATGTTGTAGTTTCCTAAGGCTATTTGTGAGAAACTATAATTTTAAAATTAAATTTACTTGTCAATCTCATTTTAATTGTGTGAGGATTTTAATGAATTACATCTCTCATGTTTAAATTAGGAATTACTATATAGGTCAGCCAAGCCTTTAGGGTATTGTGTTTATTAAGCATCTAAAGGAGAATCATTTGTTTACGGTATATTGGGTACTTTGGCACACAAGAGTATCTGTAAGCATACTATTGGGGAGACCCACCTTGGTTTAAAAAAGCTAGAAGTCTAGGAGATATCAGTAATTGATTGAATCTTGTTCATTGGCAAAATCCATCTTTGAGTCTAAATATTAGAAAGTGGCTATTCTATAAGACTCATTGAACCTGTTGATTTTTGGAACCAACAAATATTGTTGGATATCTTCATACATGATGTCTTCAATGTGAATTTCAGGTATATTTTATCTTGATGTTGATTACTTAGCCTAAATGTAGGAATCAACAACCTCTTATTCTTGTGTAATAATGTCAAGAGTAAATGGATCTTGTTTTGAATGAAGATCATCTACGTGTCCATCCAAAGATAACATCTCATGGGTAGATGGAAGAGTATGTGATATATGGATATGATCATTATTTGTGGCATCTTGTATAGATTGGAAAATTCCCATTAGATCATTACACTGAAGGGGTATTTGTAGGATCATCATGGAAAAAATAGACCCTTAAGTGGCAAAAAAATAAGAAAAATCAGAGTTAGGAAACTTGACATAAAAATTTGAATAAGTTATCTATATTATTTCAAAAATATGTAAGAATATAAGTTGTAGAAAATTGAATGTAGTTTCTAAACTACTAGGTTTCTTTAAAAAAAATCTATTTGGTGAAATTTTTGAAACTTCAATGGCCAGTAATTTAAATTTTAGGGAAAAATGAGAAGTAGGTGTCCTGCCTAACCAACCTAACCACAATAAAATGATAATATTTTTTTATAAGATTTTAGATATAAGTAGAGGACACATGTCCCGATGTGATGCATATTTTTGTAGTTTTTCCAAGTAAATAATTAGTTATGAATTTTATTTACAACTTTTAAAAATATAGAAACTCATGTCCTAATCTTTAACTTGGTCAAAACTCATAAAAATTCAATTTTTATTTTTTAATCCTATAGTATATGAAGCATAGAATGTGACACATGTTTTGATTCAAAAATGTGATAACAAGTTTGAAAGTTTATAGATGTTTTTCAATCGGGCCTATCAATCCGCATTTTAGTTGTAATTTGAATAGAAATGAATAATAATTACTTATTAAATTCAAAACAAAGCATAATTTATATTGGTGGAAAGTTGAGAATCTCTTTTAAAACCCTTTTCGCTTTCATCAATTTTGGCTAAAACAAAGTCGCTACCATTATACCACTTTTCCTTATATGTTTCAGAGTTTTATTTTTATTAACAGTGGAAAATGAAGGATAAGGCTTGGTTGACAGTAAAATGAATCTCAACCATCCATCATTTTTCACCATTTGACTATTTTTCACCGTTTTCTGGTTGTTTTCACTGCATCTTTCACTCTTCTCTTTTCCACTAGTTTTTGAGTTTGTTGTTATGTTTAACTTCCTTGCCCACTCTTCATTTCTATATTGGCCAGTTGAAATTGATGGTGCATGTTGATTTTTTTCAAAATAGAATGAAGACCATTGATGTAAAGTTGTTTTCCAGTCCACCGTCCATGGTATTCTTTGATTTTATAAGCAGACCTACATTTTTTTTTTAATTATTTTTTCTCTTTTAATAAAAAATTTACTTAATATTTGTTGTACTTTGTGATATTTTTTTACCATGATGTGTGGGATTGTGGATCATGGTTAGTGTTTTTCGCACTTGAGACTTTAACTTTCTCACAACAACGATGCAAAAAAAAAGTTACAAAAATAAGTTTCAATGACAGTTTTAGAGTATCTTTATTTAAATGAAAATTATGACCAAGATCCTAATAATGAGCACATTTAGGTTTTAAAATAAAATGGAAATTGCGACCAAGATCTTAATAATGAGCAAATTTAGGTTTTACAATTACAACATAATTAATAATGTATATTTTAGGTTTTAAAATTTCTACATCCTTTACCCTACATAGTTAAGTATAAACTAGCATAATTAATATAGTATGTTTATTAAAATGAAAATTATGCCCTCATAATGAGCACATTTAGGTTTTTAGCATTACACATCCTTTCCCTTATAAAATGTAATAAATAATTAGTTTTAAATATATAATAAATAATTAATACAATAGTTAATAATAGATAATATAATAATATAATAATAAATACATAAAATAATGACATAAATAATAAATATTTATATAATAATATAATAGATAATACATAAAATTTTTAAAAAATACATAATAATATTATTCTATAATAAGAAAGTTAAAAGAATTAATACTAATATTAAAATCATTTTCAAAATGATCTATCAAATGATCTCATTTACTAGACAAATGTGTGCAAAAATAAAACCAATTTTTCCCTAATTCACCTTCCACACCTCTTCGGCATACCCATTGCACTAGGTTCCATAGCTCGTTGTATTATCTTGGAGATATGGATTCTTGATCTAGATTAATTTTTCTTTTGACATGTTTTGGATCAAGTTCTTGACACGGGTCAATTTCATAGGATGGATTTCTTATAAAGGGTTCTTGGATATCTTCATTAGGTATGGGAAGTGGCTCGATATCCTCTTGATCTTTGAGTGGATTTGCATCACATGCTAAGTTGAGGATTCCTTCAATATCTACAACCATGAGGTCAAAGGATGTCAATATGTCTTGGAAAGGACCATTGCTAGACTTTCATGAAAGATATTGATCATGCTTTAGAATAAATTCTTGAGATATGTCCTCTAACTAATTAGGTGATGTAGAGATATTATCAACATGATCATTGGTGAATGGAATGTGAATTATGTCCTCAACAAGTGTAGTGCAGATATTGTCAATGTTTTTTACCATAAGATCAAATGATGTTAATCCTTCTTGAAATGGATCATTGCTGCATATTGCTGAGGGGTTTCTATCATGATTAAAAGGTGACTCTTGATGTATGTTGATTTGATCATTGGATGAGGTAGAAACATCTCCAAGGTGCTCATTGATGGATAGATATTGATAGATTGTCACCGCTATCATTAGTGGTTGAATCTTGATCATTGTCCTCTACAATTATTTTTCCTTGATCAAGAAGGTCTTGGATGAGATTTTTTAGTTCAATACAATTTGATGTTTTATGAAGATTTTCTCTATGATACTTACAATACACTCTACCCTTATTCTAAGGGAAGTTTATGATAGAGTTGAAACAACTTACTTTTGGAAGAGTGATGAGTTTTGCATTAACTAGCTTATGTAATGTGGATTCAATTAGCTCTCACAAATGAGTGTATTTAGGTTTTTTATTTTGTGAGGTTTGTACTTGTTGAGATTGATTTTGTGGTGATTGACCTTGTTGAGGTTGTTTTTTATATCCAACTTCTTGGTATTGAAGATTTTATTCTTGATGTGGTTGGGGACACAACTCAATGTTTTGATGACATGGTTTAACCAATGGGGGAGTGTGTAGATTTTGGGGTGGAAATGTCTCTTACCACAATGAATCAACTATTTTGGTAAGTGGAGCAATTTGATGTCTCAAAATTTGATCTTGATTTTGATTTTGACCCCATTGATATAGTTGATTTGGTTGAACTGGTCAAGAATATTTGGAATATACACCTATGGCATTTGTATGGGATCATGCAAAAATTGATTTTGGATAATGTTTTTATTTGGGAGGATGTTTAGACTTTGCATTATGGGTTGGTAGTGAACATTGTTGTGGTTGGGAAACATATTGCTTTGATTTGGGTAACTTTGATTTTTCATGGTGTTACCTTGACTTGGATCAATGCATTGAGTTGTTATCATATTGTTTGGACTTTGAACAACATTGGTGTGATTTGTAAACACATCTATCCCATAACTCATCAAGAGTGGATTTGATATGCTCATGTTTTTGAAAAGGAAAAAATAGGTTTTATAAGGACCTGAAACCATAGAGTTTAAACAACAAAAGATAACAAAATAAGTCCAAACAAGCAGATGGCTGTCCCAAAAAGGAAACGACAACACAAAGAGACAATAGGGTCCAAAAAAGGACTGCCCAAAAAGCTAGAAACAAACACCACCACACTACTCCAAGGTGTTCAACAACTCCTTAGCCTCCTTTTCAACATCCTTCATATCCTGTAACCCCTGCTTGAGGATTTGAGCCGTATGTGACAAAGTTGGGGTATTCCTTTATTAGCTGCGCACCGGTAATGAAGTTGAACTCTTCACCAACAACTGGCAGCCTCCTTTGTCCACATCCAAACTACCTAATCAACTAACCCTTTTAGTTTTGAGTTTCTTCTCCACCTCATTGCATTTATGATAATGGTGTTATGTTTGGCAATTTGTGATTGTTCTAAGACAAGGGTTCTAATATTTTGGCCCATCTTGACATACCGGTGATCGCATACTCAGTCAATCTTCCTCCCCGCGGATTGCCGCCTTTTCCTTGGTAAGGGAGTTTCATGTTCTTCATTCTCTTTACGACTCCAACTAATCTTCTACTCCAAATCCATGACTCTATTGCTAAGATCATTATTACGGCCTTTCAAATCACAAACTTCCTTCTGGGTCCACTTGAGAACAGTGAAAAGGCCATCCGTACTTTTTTCCGCCACACTCATAATGTCCTCAGGCTTGAGCTTATTCAGGGCCGAGTTAATTTCATCTTGAATAGGGGAGTCATAAGGGCCATTCCCAAATCTTCCAGACGCAGGGGCACTAGGGGCCGATTCCTTACTAACCATGGGTTTATCAGAAAGAATTTCCATGGAATTCCCAGAATACGAAACAAGTTTCATAACAGAGGTACCTTTAAAACTAGAGACCAAACCAAGAGTAGGGCATCTAAGAGACGATTGGGGATTAAGATAGGGCGGTGAGGCAAAACCCAGGCTAGGGCACTCATGTAGAGGCTGCAACTAAGGACATGACGGTAGAGTAGAATCGGTAAGGGCTTTCCGACAAGATGGGGACTGGGGAGCGATGGTTTTAGGACTAACATGAGCACTAGCAGGGGGGCCCGGGGGTCATTCTCCCTACTACTTTCTCTGCCTCCCTCATCATCCAAATCTCCACTTCAACAGCTTAGGCAAAGCAGAAAATTTTGATAATGCTCAAATATGAGCTTGATAAGACTGTATGAATAATAGCAAATTCTCCTAGGTTTCTTTTCTTAACTTCATCAAGGAAATTCTTCAAAGAAGAGAGAATAAGTAAAAGGCAGAGAGGTAAATTTAACCTTGTGACGAAAGTGTTGATATGCTCATGTTTGGTAAGTTTTTATTTGGTATATTCATATTTGGCATGTATTGATTTGATGGGATAAATGTTTTTGTTGAAAACCCATGTATTGATCATTTGGTTGATAGATTGGAAAGTTTTTACTTTTTATTTAATCTGCCATAGGGAAAGGTGATCCAACATTTAGATTAGGTTTACTCACATTTGTTGTATCATTGAGGTTGGTAGGATATAATGATCCCATGTGTGAATTGTATAAATGTGAGTTTTGATAATTGATTGGTATTGTGAGGCTTTGATAGTTTGGTTGATTTAGATCACTCATGATGTATGAATCAAGTTTATATTCCATGTTTTTCATGTGTTTTGACCTTGTTTGGACCATAAAATTGGGATCGACTTTTAAGAATTTATGGGGTGGACCTTTAACTCCTTTGGTTGATCTAAAATTTAGGTATAAAAAAAAATTCTAGGATGTTTTTGAGGATCAAAGTGATGGTGGTATGTAAGATGGATGATATAGGTGTTTGAACTTTTGAGAACTTTGGATCAATTCTAGACTCTAGGATTTTGATTGTTTTGATTGGTTTGATTTGGATAATGAATTTTGTAAACCCTAAGATGTTAGATGTGATATTAGGATGAACTCAGCCAAGAGGTGTGATAATTTATCTAGAAGTGTGAGAAAGGATTCATTCTCACACTCCTAGCTAAATAAGATGATTTTTATTTGATTTGAAGGATTTACCCAAGTCTAGAATAATGAAATTTTCCAAAGTTCTAGAAAGTTGTTTGTAGGGCAGATTTTGATAAGTGTTTTAGGAGTGGATGGAATGTTTTCTTTCACCCTAGATTAACTTAGAAGGACTTTGAACTTATAATACTAAGGTGTTGAAGAACATGATTTACCCTAGGAGTGCATCATAATTAATGTATTCATATTGGACATGCAAATCTGGTTCATTCGTCAAAAGACGTGAATACAGATTTCTCACCAAGATGTCCCTATTTTGGAATTTCTTCAAGATGCATTTCTTGATAGTCTTTGCGCTATGACATGTCTAAGTTTGAAGAAATGATATGTGGACCTTCATTTAGCGATATTTATTTTGAGAGTGATCATGAGGAAAAATACATGTGGGGTCCAATTGTGACTTTATCTTGCTTAATGAGTTTCTTTTTACCATATGCACTCATCTTGCTTAAGTTCAAACAAAATTTCTATGTCAAAGCCTCATTTTATTCCATAAGGTCCATTATGTGAAAATCAAGAAGGAAAAGCCATAGTTTCCTTATGTTGACTTTGAGGAGTGTGAATGAAGATATGAGTTCAAATATTTAGAAGCCTCTACAGAATGAATCTTTAGGGAGAATTAGTAATGCTAGACTCTTCAAAAGGTATTCACACTTTTTCAAAGGGTTTTGAAATTTGATGACTTATTCAATATTTGTTTCAATGTTTTGGAACCAAGAAATGTGTTCGACTAACTCACAAGCAACACAATCCTAACTCAAGGGTATTTTTTTCTTAGTGGGCTTGCCTCATGCTCTTCATAGTAGAAGAGATGATTTTACATGTAATTGAGAGAAAGGTGTAAAGGTATGTTAAGAATGAAACTCTTAACCTATACACCTTAGCCAAAATCAGACATGGAAAGTAACTTCTTGGAAGCTAAGTTCCAATGCACCACTTCGATAAAATTGTTGGATGGATTGGTTGGTTACTACAACAAGGTTCTAACTGACAATATTTTGAGATAGAAAACTGGTGCTATACATGTAGAAAGATTATCTCAATTAAGAGGCCTCCCAGTCCCTTCCTAAGAAATTATTTTAATGTATCACATAGATACTAGGGGTGGCACTTATCGATATAGGACAACAACACCAGCTGGTTGATGACTTTAGTCACAACCGATTCATTTATATAGTGTGCCAAAATGGAAACATAGCTTTGGGTCGTTCCCTCTTAGAAGTTGGGAGGTAGGCCCTCTAAAGGTGACTCAACATCAAGAAAAAGTTACACTTTTGAGTGTTTCTCTTAACCCAAGATCGCATGAAGAGCAAGGGGAGAGGATACAAACTTGAAGTGTGTCAACAAAAGATCACTCACTCAAACACTTGTTTATTTTAATCTTCAAAGCAATAGCGAATTCATTTTAAGCAACAAAATGGGTGTAAAGTTTTGTTCTATTGGTTATTTTTCTTGCAACTTTCAATTCTAAGGATAAACACACTACCTAAACTAGGGGATTAATTGTTTAGTGTAACGCCCTATCGTGTAAACCCCAAAGGACAACTAATAATGCAACATTTTTTTTTTTTTTAAGTTAACATATGTGAAATTTACATTAAGTTCTCCAATGCATGAAATTCAATTAAACGAATACACTAATCATCTAAGTCCTCTAGGAACACGAGGAACATTACATAACCTAACCCATAACGAAATGATAATGCATGAATTCTAAATTACTTTACAAAATGTAAATAAAGATTTCATCAATAAACCATACACTCATCACAATTCTAACATTAAAGCATTCACATGTGATAAAACAATATGAACAAGTTTAACTCAGTTTAATAATCACACACACATTTACTATAATCATGAGTATGCAAGATACATATTTCCACAGATACAACATGTTCATATCACGATAACCACAATCACTAATCATAATAGGAATACAAATATACACTTATATATTACATCTAATTACAGTACATTACATCGATCAATTATATGTGTTTACATCATTAGTTCCCAACACAGGTGGGTGTAATACCTCAATAAATAAGTATGACAGAATAAAGAATATACATCTAAAAATATAGTGAACTCAAAAACACTTTGCATTTGTGTAGCACTGCATTGCACAAATGCTAATAGGGAATGTAACAGGGTGTGTAGCACGTTCCACCCAACCATGTGGACCCAAAGGCCCACCCCACGTACTAGGAGTAGACAACAAAGACCCACAATTCAAGATAGTCAAACAAATGACCACAAGACCAAATCAAAGAAAAACAACTAGAACATAATGCCCAACAAAATCAACGACTACAACAATATGACTGCTTCCAGAGACATACAAAAGATAATGGAAAAAAGTATTATGGGACAGTGTCATCACATGACCCTACATGGGTTACCCATATAGCCTCTCCAAAGGTGCCGCTCCCATCTATAGTTACCTAGACTGCCTCTCAAAGGCATTGGCCCCATAGGGTGACACGTGCGGAATGCTAGCCCCTCATGATAACAAGGTAGCAACCTTTTCGACCACGGCCTTCTCAGCCCACCCTTAGTCTGTGAGATCACTAACGGCATGGATGAGGTATTTGATTTATCTTTTAGTTATATTAACCTACCCAAATCCACTACTATGTTTCATTAGGTTTTCACTTCTTTAACTAACTCATCCATGGGTTACCCAAGTTGCCCTTTTGTGCGTTGGCCCCCATGATGAGCCACTCTCCCTAATGACCCAGAAGCAAAACTCACCACATTAAGGATGTACCAAAGGACAAAATACCAACAGTATCGAGTCAAAATATAAGTGTGAGGCATGGACCATCTCGCCAAACACCCATAACAAAAGACAACACTATTACATCTGGTAATACCCTCCATAGTTTCAAACTAGTAATTCCATCAAACGACAAACGATTCCAAGTCCCATCAAAGAAAATCAACATGAAACTGTTTCCCACTGCCTCTAGAATCCTTTTGCATAGTCTACCCTTAACCGCCCATACTAGGTACCTAATGTCCTAGGTTCCTGACATGATCACAATATTAGACCAAACCCAAAATTCTTTCCAAAAAACAATATTGGAATAGAAGGAGAAATCCATAATTGGAATGAAACAATCAAACTTAAATTTTCAAATAGGCTTCATAACATGAAAGTTAAAGGACAAGATCATTCACAACAGCAGTGCGATGCTCAAGAATTTTCTTCAATAATCCATTTCATTTTGACAATAATTCTCCTAGATAAAAGTATGTAGAGCCACAACAAATATACCACTTAAGAAACTATGTTCTGAAAGCATTGTATGAGTCCCATTAAATACTACTTCATAACTCCATCCACTTAGCGCTAATAACTTCCTCTAATGAAACATCGATAGATCGTTCAAATTAAGCTCTAACATTTCAATCAAATAACACATTAATTTTTCAAATGATATACTTCCAATTCGATCAATAAGATAAATCCTATTAACTAATAACAAGAGTTACCCTTCTTTAAGTTTATTAAATTTAAGAATATACTAGCCCATTGATAATCAATCTTAAACCCCACATCCCAACAATATATCTAAATCTACCCTTCAATACCATACAGTGAAGAAAAAAAATCAAAACCCCTTCTTTATGCACACATGTCCATCTATAATTGCATAACCATACTCATGCACTTACGTCAACGTATAAATAATTACCTATGTATTTTAATCATTAACTATTTTCAAAATAACAAATCAATATTATATATATATATATATATGCACCTCCATTTCATAATAAATTTCTCTCTTAATATTCATGTTCAAACTATATATATATATTTTCACATAAACAAATATAAAATTCAGTGTACAATTCATTGTAACAAACAATAGCACGACAATAAATACATAAATATATATATACTTATTTAAACTATCTAACCTCTTCATTTATTCTCATAATTAAACCTATTCTCTTACTATATCATAATATAGATCTCAACTCGATTTCCCAGCTTATAACTAATAAACTTAAATATTTCTACAGATATATATACATACCGAAGTAAACAAAAAGTGCAAATGCATCGAATATAATTTTCATCAATTTAACTAACTTTCTATAATAACCACTCCAACTAGTAACCCATTCCGCTATTACTATAAATAAACTGTTGAACATTAAACTATTTGTTAACAACAACTATGCTCAAATATAAATCTCCAAATTAATCTGCATTAACTATTGAATGTAAATTATATTATAAACGAAAATAATCTCAAAACGAAACAGTCCAAAGTAATTATATACATTTAATACTGAATGTTTACTATACCAAAATATATCAAAATTTCATTCATATAAAGCATCACAAACTTTAAAACGCCCATTAACAGAGAAGCACAATGTGGCAACAATTTTCAAAGGCCTGAAAACAGAAAAAACCGTAAACAGAAACAACAGCTTAGACAATGAAAATTGCAGAGCATGAAATACATTACACTTTCCTCATAAAGCTATCTAACCTAGTACTTCAAAACAATTTTGGCCTTAGACAATCCGAAAATAAATAAATAAAGATAAATATTTGAAATAATAGGTTTTTATTAGGAGGCAACCACATAACTAAACAAGAAATGAGTGAGGAATATGGCGTTGCACAACAGAGAGGAAAAAAGACAGAGAAGCAGCTGAAAATCTAAATTCATCCAAACGATGGTTGCAAGAGGAATTGTTCTAAAAGATAGGATCCAATTCCAACCTCTAATCAGGTGTGCTGGGCTTGAGTACTTCAAGGGATCGATATATATTCAATACTCAAGATAGCTAAGAAAAAAGAACGGTGTAAAAGGAGACTATAGATTTGGGCAAGGTAGTGTACGTGCTGTTTATCGATATCATTCCATGAAATGCAATGGTGGCAGTAGATGCACCAATAAATTATAAAGCCGAGTCCAAGGTTAATGAAAACACATGAACTAATGGTTCAGACTTGAGCGATAAGGAATCAGTTACATGGAATTTAAAAACCATTCAAAGACCACTCAATGGGAGATATGAACTAGTTTCTACAGAGTCAGCAAGTCATGCGCCCCAGCTAGAAGAAGACTGGCATACAACCAATGACATAAAACATGCAATGTTCTTTCAGACGTGGACGGATAGTGTTATTTTTAATAGAACATTGACTTCAGAATTTTACACTCAAACACACAGGGATAACATAGACTGAAATACTAACTTGACAATGTGAATTAAAAAAACAATGGCTGACCTGAACTTCCAATGTTCGTTGGTGAAGACAGTGAACAAACCCTTCTTTCACCACAATCCCAAAGCCTTTATTCTGCTCGCTGAAACCAAATTCCTTCTGAATCTTCAGACTATATTGTTTTTATCAAAAGAAACTGACAGAGCAGGACCAAGATTTTCATAGAAGAAATTCCTCCCTTAAAAAAATCATCCAGAAAAGACCAAAATAATTCCCTTCATTTTTCTCTTTTCTCTCAATCAAAATTTCAATTTCTTTTTCTTTTTCTTTTTCTTTTTCTTTTTCTTTTTCTTTTTCTTTTTCTTTTTCTTTTTTGAGACAATAATCAAAGGATGAATCATCAAATCTCACAAAGATGACAAGTTGTCTTTTACTTTTCAGTTCAGGCTTACACATGCAATTGCATGTCGAATACTTCTATTTTATTTTCCTTTTTGGAGTCTTTTGCTTTTATCTATCATATTAATTTACAAGTTCATTAGATTGTTATTTATCTTTAAATTTTAATTTTTTGAATTCCAATTTAGTCATCTATTAAAATAACATTATTTAATGCACTAAAATTTAAAATGACCATAAGGATAATAATAATAATCTTCTCTTTTCATTTAAGTCTAAAAATTAACTTTATTAATAATGGGCACAATCACTCCTTACACGCCACTAAAATATTTTTCATTAACCAAGTACACATATTCATATTAACGAATCATTAAATTTACAAATTAATTAAATAACTAGATAATTAATAACATTCACTTACTAATTAAATAATTTAATGTGAACATTATCCAATTCAACAAACTACCAACAAGCACTGTTAACTTAATCGAATACTCAAACAACAATAAACTTACTACTCCCAAGGACTAAACAATAACATATAATTAAAACCACATTAAATAAACGGTTAAAACAAATGACAGAATAACAACGGAGTCACAAATAAGCACTAACCCAAACGAACGGACACTGCATTTAGGACAAGGAATCTGGACTATCAAGAGATTGAAGACAAGAAAATCCAACGAACAAGGCTAGGAAAGACTTTTACACATTGAGCTCCACATGACCGAGGAGGGTGTTTCTAATTGTAGGTCCAAGCATATGATAAACTTGTGCCAAGCAACAAACTATAGACCTATGAAATTGGATAATTCTAAGATATATGAGTAATGGATAGTTTATATTCCACTAGATTCAAGCATAATCCCATTTACATTAAACATTGCTGAGAACAAATAACTTAGATATCTTCATCTCAAACACTTAGAGGGTTAATAAATGAAATTATCTCAAATTTAGCCTCTATATTCTCTCAAATACCATGAAGATACATGAAACTGTGATAATTTAAACATGAAAGTAAAAGATATTTCATTTGAGTTGAATTGCTTTTGAAAATGTCTCAGGCTTGTAATAGATCAGTTCCTAATCATGGGCCACAAAGACAAATATAAAATTTCAATAAAGATCCTATCAACAAACTAGGTTCAACCAATGAATTTAAAATATGTTAATGCCTTACATTAAAAAATCCACTCATATTTTTTATAAAATTCTACTTACCAATCTCACTTGTGCACTTTGAATCACAATTATCTGATCAAATTAATTTAATTCTTTACTTAAAAGAGAACTATGGCCAAACAACACAATCACAGAAAAGCTGCAATGACAAATTCAAACATCCTTGATATATTCAATTCATATGATTAAAAGCTTACAAATCTGGAGACAACTTCATGAATAGTAATATGTTGTTGCACAAATTTGTTAACACTTGCTCATAAAACCAAGCTATTACAATTTACATTCTCTATTTATGACTCAGAATCAACACTATTCTATATTATTTTCCTAATTCAAAACTTCAAAACCTAGGTTACAACTAAGACAAAATGAAAAGATGTAGAAAAAGAAGAAGAATCCCTAAAATGAATCTATGGAAGACACTTGGCATCTTGATCTTCATCTGATTAATAACCATTTCTGCACCTTGACTCATTCCTTTTGCTCGCCCTTGCATTTTCCTCTCTTGCAACTGCATGTTTTATTTTTTCTATGAGGAGTCATCATTCATTTCCACTGACTGTAGAAAAACCCACTTCTTATTATTACCCTGCAGCTACAAATATCTATTTTTCACTGTAAAATCCCCTTCATTCATATTCATTTTGTTGTAGAAAAACCTTCTCACCCACAACTGAAATTTTTTTTTTCCGTGAAGGCCCTCTTCTCATGCATTTTCCATTTACTTGCTCAACCCTTTAAGTTTATTTTATTTCCTAGCCACTAAAGTTTCTTTCATTTACTTGTGAGAACTTTTATTTTTACATTACAGGGTTGTGAAAATATTTTCATTCATGCTTCTCTTATTTATTTCACTTTACATTTTAAAGCTTTTTTCCTTTTAAATGTAAAAGCTCTTAATTCCATTTTCCACCAGGCTATGCAAAATCATTTAGTCATGCCTCCTTAGCTTACATTTTAATTACTCCATATTTAAAGTTTTTAGTAGTGGAGACATTAAAATATTTCATCGGGAAATTTCAAACCCTTGCCGAGCACTTCTACTTTGAATAATTTTAAAAATTTCCTTTGAAACCTGCATGGGCCCATCTTTCCACGTGGAGCCTTCCCCACTCCCCTGTTGCATTCTTATGATGAAATCCTCCATACACACGGTCTCATGGGAAAGCATATTTTAAAGACTTAAAATAAAGCTTTAGCACTGATAAAATAAACTTCAAACATGGCCATTAAATATTTTAATTCCTACCTTCACAAATCCTTACTTCTGTGCAAAATTTTGATGATGACATCAAATGCAACCATGGGCTATGAGGAAAACTTACTACTCATTATTTAGATCCCTCCTCAAGGCACATTGACTGCACCGAGCCATAAAAAATATAGAGAATTGTTCAAATTTCATCATTAGTGGGTCATTTTTTCTAGATGAAAGTGCATTTTTGCAGCTATTAGCAACCAAAATTCATCTCAAACATGCTTAAAATATCTTCCTAAGAATTATAAATTGTTAGGGGATGAATTCAAAGCATCAAGCAGTAAATTTGGACCAAATAGAGTCTCCAAAATTTAGCTAGAAAACTAAAAATGTGATTTCACTTTGATTTCTGCCCATTTCACAGTGAAAATCACCTACTTGTAGAGGTGAAATACCTTGAAATCATGTGGAAACAAGAACAATGAGATCCCAACATTGAATCCTACAAAATCATGACTAGAAAATGCTTTCCGCTCACCTCTCCACATCCTCATGAAGTTCCTATGATGCCAGCTCATACTCCCTAGGGCTAATAGGGAAACAATGAAAAGAGATCATAAAATAATTTATTCCTTCCAAAGTTTTAGATAAATCTATTAAATATATTTGAACCACTTTTCATAGGTTGCTGCAAGCTTCTCCTGTTTCCCCGTGAGTCTTTGTTTATGTCAACAATAGCTTCCACGGGCTAGAAGGGGAAGCTTCTCATGAAGGAAAATTTATAAATTTTGAAACTTTATAAAATATAAAAAATTGAAAATTTCCCTAATTTGATGTTTTTCACCTTTGAAGGAATTTAAAACATTTTAAATACTTTAAAACATGTGTCTTTTAAACTTTAGGAAATAGTGAAATTTTAATTTTGGGTGCCACCCAAATTAAAAAAAAATCACTGTGGGAAAATTAGGACACTTGGAGCCGTGAAAATTTGTGTAAGGACATTATCAATTATTTAGAGAAAATTCATTTCTTCAAAACTTTCATAGCTAAAATATTTCTAAGACCTCCTTTGTAAACTGGCATGTCGAATGCCTTTGCCACAATTGAAATGCATTAAAATAATGCATCATATGATCTATGATTTTGATGAAAATGGAGTTGGAGAGGTTTTAGACCAAAATTAGAAATGGTTTGCGGGAAATTGAAAATTTTAAATTTTTAAAACACTAATTTTGGCTCGATTGTAGTGAGAAGACAAATAAACAACCCATGAAAACTCATCCTAGGAGCCTGAAACTAACCATGCATGTAGAAATTTGAACCAAAAATTTAGTTTAATAAACAACTTGGAAAAATTCATCTAGAGGTGCAATATATTAACATCCAAAGTGGATCAGCCATAATTTTCTCTAACTGCACCTGTCAAAAACCAATTAGGGCTCACCAAGTCATCATCTCGAAAAAATACCAAAACTTCTCTTGGAAAACTGCCATTGGAAACACTAAATCATTTAGGTCCATTAAGTATGTGTGCAACAAGGATTTCCTTCAATCCACATTCTTCACAAGATATTAAAGGTCAAATTTGACCTTGAAACATTCTAAAAATGTAGATGAAAAAATAGAACGAATTGCATTTGCTTTTGATTTGGTAAAAATACCAAACTTGATCTTGAGACTCTAAAACCAAACTAGGGAGCATATGAATATGATGGGAATGTACAGCACCAATCCATTTTTGATGATGATCATCTAGCTATGAAATATCAATCTGAATAGGAGGCCACTTCATAGGCAATTTGCAAATAGCAAAATAGTCCCAAAACCCTCCAACTTGTCTCATCAAAACCCTATCAAAACTCATCACAAGAAGTTGAAATAAAATATACATGTTCACATACGAAAAATGAATACACTCACCAAGGGATTTGGCATGAAAGAAAATGGGCTCTAAATTATGACCCTCCAAAGTAGGTCACTAGGGTAGATTTTTCAGGTGCATTTTTGAGTGTATAAAGAAAATTTTTCATCATGGGCACTTGAAATTTTGAAAAAAATTATAGTCCCAACATGTTCAATTTTACCCAAGATAGAAATGACTTGTAAGTGAGGGAGCAATTTTAACCAATTTGAAAAAGATCAAATCAATGATTAGTTTTAAACCCAAAATAAAGCTAGTTGGTCCTAAAACAAAAAAATGAAAGTAGCAATGGATGCCCTAAGCTATTACAATGAGCATTTAAAAATGATTTTTCAATTCCAATTCCCAATTCTCCAACTCAAATCTACTTGTTATTTTTTTGGATTTTTCCACCTTGCTACTCCATCATATTCAAGGAATCTCAAGAAAGATGTCACTCCAACAAAGATTTTCACAGTAAGAGTTAAAGTAAATGAGCGCCCAAAACATGAAGTTAATATGAATAGAAAAAAAAAGACTTTATATTCCTATCTAATGCATTAAATGATATTTTAAATTTCAATTGAATGATCAATTAGGTTTTTTCTAAAACTATAGCTTTGATTAACACAAATTAAGCCAAAAAAATTTAAAATCCAACCTCCAAAATGATTAATTGGGTTTCTACTAAAACTATAGTTGTGATTATCGCAAATTAAGCCAAAAAAATAAAAACGAACCTCAAGAAAGATGTCTCTCCAACAAATATTTTCGAGCAGTAAGAGTAAAAGTAACTGAGCGTGCAAAGCTTGAAATTAATATGAACAAGAACAAAGACTTTACATTCCTATCTAATGCATTAATCGATATTAAACATGGATTCAAAGATAATATTCTCATATTTCAATCGAATGATCAATTGGGTTTTTGCTAAAATTGTAGTTGTGATTAACACAAATTAAGCCAAAAAAGTAAAAATCCCACCTCAAGAAAGATGTTGCTCTAGCAAAGATTTCGACAATAAGAGTAAAAGTAATTGAGCATCCAAAGTTTGAAGTTAATATGAACAAAAGAAAAGAATTTACATTCCTATCTCATGCATTAATCTGTATTAAACAAGGATTCCAAGATGTTAGAATTGGCTATGGATGCCAAGATCTATGGACCAAATGGAAAGCACAAAAAAGAGAGAATATGATATGAGAAGAATAAACTGTATTCAATATCAATGATATGATTGTTGATGTTAAAATGAGAGAAACCCCTTGGTTATATAGCCAAGGTGAGATGCAAGGTCATAGGATTATGTCAAGTGTCTTAATCATATGGCATGAGAAAAATAATCACACTTACCTAGGTTCACATGTAGTAGTTGTCAAAGGATAAGATAACAACTAATGAGAACTAACATATTCTAGAAATATTCCTTCCTATGACCTAAGTAAACTTAACATGTGTAAATAATTCCCCTAGTAATGAATTAACTAGGTACAAGACTTTATTTACACCAACAAAAGATAATAGTATCATATTTCAATTGAATGATCAATCATGTTTCTACTAAAACTATAGCTGTGATTAATGCAAATTAAGCCCAAAAGATAAAAATCCCACCTCAAGAAATATGTCACTGTAGTAAATATTTTCATGGTAAGAGTAAAAGTAATTGAGCACCCAAAGCTTGAAGTTAATATGAACAAAAATAAATACTTTACATTCCTATCTAATGCATTAGTCAATATGAACATAAACAAAGACTTTATATTCTTAGATTTCAATTAAATGATCAATTGGGTTTATGCTAAAACTATAGTTGTTATTAACACAAATTAAAATGGTGGGCACCAAAATGTTAATGTCAAATCTGCACTATGCTCAAACATGGACAAATATGAGAATATTAGACATTTTTTAAATAAGTCAAATAAAGCATTCCCCATGAAATTTTTGAGCATTCAAATTAGATGAGAACATTATCAAGCTATCATGAAACAACAAGCAAATGAATATGAAATATTATTCTAAACTACTCAAACCATCATCCCATGGGGGGATTGGTGCCACTTTGATGTGGAAAGTGGCCCTTTCCCAATCCCTTGTGATAATCTCTTGATCCCTTGATATGAAGATGACTTTGATGCAAACAAATGGTGAAATCCAAGCTAAAATGACATGAAAAAGCAAGTGATTGAGCAATGAAATTAGTAGAGTAACAATACTTCAAGTTGTGGATCCATTTCAAGTAGAAGAGGCCTCTACTTATAGGAGTTAAGGGTTGAAGAATGGATGAATTTGGTGAATGTGCCAGGACTAAGATGAGAGCCAATAGTATTGTGACACTTGTCACAAGGCTAATGAAAGCCATGGGGATGTGTGGAGCACATTTTAAAAGATGTGAAGAATTTAAGGAATGTAGGTGGATTTGTAAGAGGATGTAAGGGAATTGAATGAATATGGTTGAAATGTAAGAGAGACAAAATGACATGTAAGAGGCAATTTAAGGAAAACATGGCTCTTGTAAGAGTATTTAAGAACTTTGTGAGAGGTTTAAAAGCTATTTCAAGGGAGATTTATGAATGGGTAGTTCAAGGGAATACTCCTAGGAATATGAAATTGTGAGGAAAATATGCTATTTAGTTAATTAAAAGAAATGATTTTCATGTGCAAGTTGGTTGGTTGATCATGGGTTTAGCTGACTAAGGTTGATTCAAAAGCTAGAGAAATGGGTAATGAGGATTAGGGGAAGATTAGAGTTAATTAATTCATAATTAAATCAATTCAAGTGGGTTAGGGGATTTATGAAATTTGAATTAAATAATTTGATTTATTTATTTATGAAATTTGAATTAAATAATTTGAATATTTCAAGTTTGCACATGGTTGCTACATATTCAATTTTATGGCATTCAGTTGTTTTGGACAATGCAGTTGATTTAGTTTATATAATTGTACTAATCATTCAAACTTGTGTGTAGCACTTGGAGCATTGATCACATTTGCATACATACTCTGGCATATACTTTGTCAAGGTATACATTTGTAGGTCTGTTGATTATATTTCATTAGCATATCCTGCAAGTACTCTTTGACCTACAAATATCAATATGTCAATGGTTTCTACATGGAACTAGTAACTTTGATGATCAATGTTAAATCTCCTTCATAAACATCCTAGTGGTCAGCCTCCAGCGTGACCTATAACATGCTCCAAGCTGATTCCCTTGAAATCCGGCTCCATGCCTATTTCATCTGACATCCTCCCACATTCCTGCACAATGTATACTGCACCATCATCTGTCCAAACACCTCATTACGGCAACGACCCCAGTAAAACACGGCCCCAGGACCCTTATACGGCCACCGCCCAATGTACGGTCAACATTCAGCAATGCGCCAAAGCCACATGCCGTAAACGGTTCCCCAGGACAAACCTGTCAAGGAATCCTCCACAAGTACATGATAACGACCCCTGGCAACAATTATACAGTTCTCAATGCCCTGAGAAACAAACGGTTGCCAATTGACTGTCTGAATCATCTGATTACAGCCCAAATGTTCATATCAGCAACAATATAATGCCAATGCTTGCGAAATCTATTATGGTTGGTTGGCTAGCATTATATCTGTGATCACATCCTTGCTTGTTGACCACATCATATTATATTTCATATCACTCATATGTATCAGTCGTATTACATCGAGTATTCTTCATTCATCTAGCTTACCATGTTATTATTTGTATCAGCCACATCACATTACACTTACAAGGAGTTGACTTTGTATTGTCACGACAGTAACATTTGTTGTCAAGTTCTATCGATAGCCATCATTATGTTTTGTTAATCATGCTATCAAACTTCAAGTGATTATTTTTATTTGATTAGAATCCTTTCGGATTTGAAACATTATCAAAAATTGAAAAGGAATCCAATAGTCTTTGCTTTGGGGTATGTACACTGGGATCATCATGGAAAAAATAGGCCCTTAAGTGGCAAAAAATTCAAAAAAATTAGAGTTAGGCAACTTGAAGTAAAATTTGGATAAGTTATCTATATTATTTCAAAAATATGTAAGAATAGAATTTGTAGAAAACTGAATGTAATTTCTAAAAGTTACTAGGTTTATTTAAAAAAAAAAAATCTATTTGATAAAAAATTGAAATTTCAATGGAGTGGTTCTTAAAATTTAGGGAAAAAATAAGTATGTGTCTGTTTGACCACCCTAACCACAGTAAAATGATAATATTTTTTATAATATTTTAGATATAAGTAGAGTGACCGTCCCATGTGATGCATATTTTTGTAATTTTTTCCAAGTAATGAATTAATTATGAATTTTATTACAACTTTAAAAAAATAAAAAAATTGTATGTCTAACCACCTTAACTTGGTCAAAACTTCATGAAATTCATTTTTTTTTTTAATCCTATAGTATGCGAAGCATAGAATGTGATGCATCTTTCAGATTCAAAAAATGTGATACCGTTTGAAAGTTATAAATGTTTTTCAATCAACCTATCAATCAAGACTTTACTTGTAATTCAAATAGAAAATACATAATAATTATTTATTAAATTCATAGTAAACCATAATTTATATTGGTGGAAAGCTAAGAATCTCCTTTAAAAACCCTTTTCATTTCATCAATTTTAGGTTAAAAAAAGTCGTCAGCCACATACCTTACAAAAACCCATAATATCGCCACTTTTTGGCCCATCATGATCCTGCACATACCCTTTGAAAGGAGTTAGGGAAAAGTCATTATGTTTGTTTTTCATCTATAGAGGTATTACAGTACCACCATAGAGAATATGAAGCTTTAGTTTCCAGTTGGTTTTTGAGTTGAAAGATGGATGAGCTTTAGTGAGACCATTATGAAGGTTTTACGCAGCCAGTTGATAATGTTTTGGCCACCATGATAGGTATTTGGCTTCCAGTCTAGAAAATCTTGCATCAGTTTTAAGCAACCAATTTTGTGGTTAAGAAACTTGTTGAAGATTAGTAAATTTGTTGAAGATTAGTTTCAATTTCCATTAACTCGAGTTTATACTCAAGGGTTTCATAATTATAGTGGCATTCTTCAAAATTTCATTGGTTATTAATCAAACCCATTATGGGAATCATGATTTAACTACATTATTTACCAGTTTATCAAAACTCTGGTTATTGTGGATATGAGTTTTTGAGAAAGATAACCGTTTTATGTTCATTGTATAAATATATGGCTCAAATCCATGACTCAAAAGAGAGAGAAGAGAAGATAAGAGAAGAGGAGATATAAAACCAAATAGAGTATTGTTGAAAAATGGATGAGGGTTTATTATTTTCATATCATTTTGTATTTAAAAGAGAAAAGAGGGTTTATATTGTATATGTCTTTGGTTGTATTTCAGAGATTACATTGAGTTTTTCAGTGAGAGTATTTGTATTGTCATATACAAATACATTTTGTAGTGGGAATTATTGAAAATATTATTCTTGTATCCTATTGTGATTTTGTGACTACAAATGATCAGTGCAGTTATAAGGTCCCAACAGGTTGCATTATCATGAGATTTTGTTTCAAAAGAAGTTGGTGCTTCTAACTTGAAGTGGGTGCTTCAATTTGTTATTGGAGTTGGTACTCCACATTGCTATTGGAGTTGGTGCTCCACACTATTACTAAGTTGGTGCTCTAAAAATCATTGTAATAAGTTTGGAATTAAGTCTATAAGACATTTTGGAGTGGTTTTTCTACCTCGAGAGGGTTTTCCACTCAGAAAATTTTTGTATCTCTTTTGTGTGGTTTGTGTCTATCTTGCATAATCTTTCTTTTAGTCATTTATGTTGAGTTGGTTCATGCAATTTTCTAATAGTTTATCATTGTTCAAATTTTCCTAAAAGTTCAAGGTTCAGAACTTTGTTAATGTGCAAAGTTTGAACGTTAAATTTTGTCATCAAAATGTTTGGTATACTTGCAAAAGAAAGCATCAAAAAGTTGTTCATTCAGTATTATATGAACAATATACACCATGCTTTGACATGAGTTGTTAGGTATTCATGTTGTATTTGATGAATTCATTATTCCAATGATTCAAAATTCAGTGTTTACTTTACATTTATAAGGTCACCGTTGTTCAAGATAAAAAAGGGGCTTAAATATGCATTTCATGTCATAAATTTTTTTAAATATATTACTCTGATTCACCCCCCCCTCTCAGAGTAATTCCACTTCCAACAAAATAATTTAGTAGAAATTGATTAATTTAACTAAATGATAAAGAATATTTAATTAATTGACTGTTAGTGCATAAATGATTTAGGAGGAAGTGATGTTAATTAATCAGAATCAAATGATTGGACTATTTGAGTGTCTACAAAAAAATTAGGTTGTTATGAAGATAAACTCAGAATAAAACCCAATAAAGTGAATTTAATCTAAAATGGAGAAGGGAAAAGTTCCTCAAACCCAATATAGTCAATTTAACCTATACTGGAGAAGACAGGAGCAATTCCTCAAATAAGACAAGTGCTATATGTAACTCGAGCTACCAATTATGCCATTGCAAATAAAGCATGAATGATTGACATATCAAGGAAATTGGGCTTCCAACTTATGCATATTCCAAATTGTTGTAGAATAATTGTGCTAAATATATGGATCAGTTTTGAGAGAGTGGTGAACAAAATTTGCAATGTAGGTTCTTTCTATATTTGAGCTCCACAAGATGTGAAACTTTCTATTTCCAAGAATACCTCTAAGAGTATAGATTCTTAAATCATTCCACAACTTCGTATGCCACAACAATAAAAATCAAATAATCTAAGAGAGAAATGGACATTTTGTGTACCTTGATCTACCCTTTTCAAATTTGGGTGAGAGTTCCAAAGTCCAACATAAGCGAGTTAGGAAAATATATTGTGTAATGTCTACTTCTGTAGGCTTAGCAACAACATAACTATTGTAGTTGACCAGTGAGAACAACCACCATAATTTCACTTGATTGAGCAAAGAAAACATTAGATCATTAGAACCAACACCAAAGCTCGTCCTTGGATTTAACAGAGCTTCAAGTGTTTAAGGCACACAATTGTGAAGGGTTAAAATATTTGGTGTGGCGTTTGTGTTTGTTTACCTCTTGTGATTTTTTCTTGCCTCCTATGACTTCTGCCTGCAAATTGCACTAGGCCCGACACTCAAGTCATGTATGTTTCTATGTATGGCTTTATGTGTTTTTTATGTACATAGGTGCATTTTGTCCAGAGATTAGCCACATCCTTTATCTGATGCTAATATTGTGGCAATCTTCTTGAGTTAATTTTATTTTAAGCTATAGTTCAATTCTTTTATGAGATATCAAGTGGTCCCATAGATAACACTTAGGTAAATGTTAATACTACGAAGGTTACCAAGTAATAGCGATTGTTTTCTTGTTTGCAAGTTTGTGGTGGCTGGAAGTGATCACCATAGACCACGGCTAGTTACTTGCTATTTAATTTATCTCAACAACTATATCCTATGATTAATATGGTTTAGAATTAGAAAATGAAAATTCTCTTATATTCCTATTGGTATAAGTGACTGCATTCACCTTTGTTCAAGTATTTTTTGCATACGACAAATTCATCAACAAAAAATTCACTGCCAACAATTCACTGCGAGGAAAATTCATTGCATTAATATGTTGTAATATATATTTCAAATACTTTGAAATTTTTAATGTAGTTAATATTCAAGGCCATGAATTGCTAGTGGTGAATTTTACTTGAGGTGAATTTGTCCTAGCGGTGAATTTTCCCATGATGAATTATTGACGGTGAATTTTTCGTCGGTGAATTGCTGGCAGTGAATTTTCCTAGAGTTGTATTTTGTTGAAATGGAGTAATTATGTAGCCCAAAAAAATCTCCAAAACAGAGATTGTAGGTCCAATTGTTTTCTTTTACAACCCCTTGCATGATCATCCATTTAGACTGTCTCCACTCAATTGTAAAAAGCAGACAAAAAGACTGTAGAAGAAACGAGACAAGAAGATAGAAGTGACACAACACATAATACGGAGAAACCTTCGGGAAAAAACCCACCACTAGAATCATATTTCTTCTAATATCAACCCTAGAACAAGATCACATTAAATACTCATATCAACCTTGATTGATATGCCTTTCCTCTCCAACAATCCTTCCTTCACAACCCACAACAAACTCCCAATAAAATCTATTCCAACTTACTGCAACACAGACAACAATGATACTTCAAATTCCAACAATTTCAATTACAAGAGCACAAGCCTCTCAAAAACCTATGCTTATTTTAGCAAGTAGAGATTCATCATAAATGTATCGTTATCAAGAAAAACATTCCAAGCTTTCCTCAAAGTTGGTGCCCCAAGAATGGGCCCACTTAATCCCAAATTGTAAATATCTTGGGTTTCGTGAAATGTTAACCCCAAGATGCCGTTGCTGCCCAAGGTGGTCCAAGTCAATCTTTGACAACCAAACATATCTCCATGAATCTCATGCAAACAAGTACGACTGATCATCCCACTTAACCGAATGTATCAATTGCTATCTCATTATGCAACCCCAAGTCAACCAAAGTCAACTAACAACCAAAACTAACTACATGCAACCAAAGACAACTGAACTACAACCCAACCAAACCGAATCGAACCCATCTTACACGCATTATCAAAGGCACACCCCAAGATGCTAATCCTAAGTATGTGGGTTTCACCATGTGGGTGTCAGTTCATTTTGTGGTGGTTTCTGGGCATCACATGTTCCTATCATTTAGGAATAATTACAAAATTATGTCAATTTACATGTTCATTTCATTCGAATTTAATCTCTTTCTAATCCTAGTGCTAGGGAACACTTTCCAAGGACTTAGGAGATACATGAAATATATTTAGGATTGCAATTAAATGGCATCCTATTCCCAACATTCTCCCACCTGACATTATACATTGAAATTATTCTAAACAAGGAATCATTATTATAAATCAAGCAATGCAACTCACACAATAATCTTCCTGCACCAAGACAATCCTATCTATATAGGAACCAGTTCTCAAGATAATTCACAACATTGATCAAAAGTGTCAATCTTTCTCAACTCAATAACGACCCACTTCAACCATTTCTGATGAATCATATACTGGAAATTAATCAAATACGCTTAGTACAAGAATGACACATGGACCTTTGGCCAAACAAACAACACTTGACTAATCACATCCAAGCCTAATTTTCAACTAAACCAATACCTTCCAAGTCTTGTAACCAAACCACCCTTGAGAGGGCAATGTGTAGCAAACCATCTACTCTTACCTTTGGTGAAAAGCAACCGGGCTGCCTCTTACTCATCCAACTAACCGTAGCTCCAAACAAAGTAAACACATAGCCACTTGTCAACCTTCAACTGCCCAGGTCTCCTGCCCAATCTGAATCAACAAAACCCTATATCTCCAATGATCTGTGCATAATATCAATATCATTAGCACCATGATAAAACAAATAGTAATGAAGCAATTCCTTATAACATTAAACAATCTCCTAAGTAACATAAGCTATGTCTCATCGTGTACAGACATACTCACTCACTTCATAACCCCACCCGCCAGCTATATCCGTCCGCAGGCTGCACCATCGCATACATTAAACCACCAACTACACTACAGCACATGAACTCTCAGACACCTCATGATCAAAAATCAGATTTAGGACTCGTGTCTAAACTTAAATTCATGAAAATTGGTAAAGGAATATTAATTGGTTTACTTTCCTGCATGTTAAACCATTTCAAAATAGTATCAACATAGTTTCTTTGACTTAAGCAAATCTTTTTGTTACCTCTATCTTTGTTGATCTCCATACCAAGGATATATTTTGAAAACCCTAGATCTTTCATCTCAAATGTATTAGAGTTGTGCTTTCAATTCTCTGATCATTACCTTGTTGTTACCAGTAAAAAACATGTCATCAACATATAAGATAATAATTAAAAGTTGATCGTCAATAACTTTTATGTAAACATAATGATCTTTCTCACTCCTAACATAACCAATTTTTAACAAAAGCATCAAACTTCTGGTACCACATTCTTGGTGACTGTTTCAATCCATATAAAGATCTCTTTAATCTGCAAACCAATTCTTCTTTTCCTTTTGCAACAAAACCATCAAGTTTCCTCATATAAATCTCCTCATCAAGATTCCCATGTAAAAAAACAATTTTCACATCCATTTGCTCTATCTCAAAATCATGAGTAGTAGCAATAGATAAAAAGAATCTAATATAAGTTAATTTAGCAACAAGAGAGAAGATTTCATTAAAGTCAACTCCCTCTCTCTGGGAGTAGACCTTGGCTACTAATGTAGCCTTGTAACTTTTGAGATTACCATCTACTCAAAATTTCTTTTTAAAGATCCATTTACATCCAATGGCCTTTCTTCCTTTGGGAAAACTCTCAAGATCCCATGTGTCACAAGTATCCAAGGATTTCATTTACTCATGCATAGCTTGTCACTAAAGCTTGTTCTCATCTAAGGAAAAAGCTTCTCTATAAGATCTAGGTTCATCATTAGTACTCATCAAAGAAAATATACAACATAAATCAGGTGGGCTATACCAATCAACATGATTTCATTGTCTTGTGGATCTTCTCAACCAGGTTTCTTCTTGTTCCTCAATATGCTCATCATGAGCATCTATCTCATAAGAACTTTGTGAACTCTCCTCATCCAATCCATCCAAATGTTCTTCAACATGTGTGTCTTCATGCTTCTCAGTATTTATCTCAAAATACACTATTCAAGAATTATCCTTCTCCTTTGGTTGTTCTTCTCCTGAATAAGCTCTAAATTCCCTGAAAATCATATCTCTAGATAAAGTAATTTTTTGGGTTAGAAGACTCCAAAGCTTGTAACCCTTTACATTTTCACCATAACCTATGAATATGCATTTATGTGCTTTTGGATCCAACTTAGATCACTTTTCGTTAGGCACATGAACAAAATCCTCACAACCAAATATCCTTAAATGTGAAACACTAGGTTTCCTACCTTACCACATTTCATAAGGAGTTTCATATTCAATAGATGAATTAGGGGATCTATTGATTAAATAACAAGAAGTACTTACAGCCTTGCCCCAAAGACACCGATATAGCTTAGTACTGCTTGACATACTCCTAGCTCTTCCCATTAAGGTTCACTTCATCCTATTTGCTACTCAACATAGACATTGATCTAGCTTAGCACTACTTGACATACTCCTGGCTCTTTCCATTAAGGTTCGGTTCATCCTTTCTGCTACTCCATTTTTTTGAGGTGTATATGGAGTAGTTTTTTGTCTCACAATTTTTTCATGCTTACAATAATCATCAAATTCCCTAGAACAATATTCTCCACCATTATCTGATCTCAAAACTTGTATCTTATGATCTAATTGTTTCTCAACCAACGCCTTAAATTCTTTAAACTTATTAAACACATCATATTTTTTATGCATAAAATAGATCCGGGTGTATCTTCAGACATCATCTATAAATGTGACATAATATCTAGATTTTCCAATAGAGTCAATATCCATAGGGCCCATTACATTCGAATTAATAATCTCTAATAATATTTTATCTTTATTTGTTCCATTAGGAAATGGAGATCTAGATTGCTTTCCAAACACACAATGCTCACAAAAATCATTTTTTCCAATATTATAATCAGGAATACCGTCAACCAATTTCTTATTAAGAATGGTCCTAAGACATTTTTCAGCAATGTGGCCCAACCTATGATTCCACAACATACATGTATTTTCAGCTTCAGTTACATTGTCTAATTTACTCAAATTGGAGGCATTAAGCTTAAACAGATTCCCAACCCGAGATCCTTTAGCAACCACCATATTCCTTTTCACCAATTTGCAACCACCTTTGTCAAATGTCACATGCATTCCAAAATCATTGAACTTAGATACAAAAAGTAGATTTCTAGCAAGTCCTGAAATATGTAAAACATCATTGGTGGTGTTAAACCATACCTACCGCTAACAACTTTAATTTCTCCTTTTCCCACAACCTTTGTTGTGCTATTATCTCCAAAGAAGACATTCCTCCATCATATGCAATATACTTAGTGAACCACTCCTACTTAGGAGTCATATGATAGGAGCAACCTAAATCAATAAGCCAAGAGTTATCACAAACAATATTAGATGAAATGACCAATGCATCATTATTATCATGTGAGGATTTCTCTGTAGAAGCATCATAACTCTTTTTATTGCTCCTACAATCCGTCTTTATATGTCCAAGTTTTCCACAATTCCAACACTTTACCTTACTCTTACTAGGTGTTTTAGACCGTCCTTTGGACTTACCCTTTCCTTTATTGACTCCCTTAGGTTCTTTTACTTAGGCCTACCTCTTACAAACAAGGCATCTTAGGAACTAGTTTTATACTTCCTCCTCATCTCCTCTGATAGGAGAGTAGGAATTTTATTGTTCATCTTAGGATCTGTGCCACCACCACTGATAGCAACAATTTGATTTTCCCAAGGTTCTAGTAAAGAACAAAGTAAAAAAATGCATTTATCTTCATCTTCTAGCTTTAAATCTACAGATGCTAACTGAATTACAATCAAATTAAAAGCATTTAAATGATGTGCAATAGAATCACCATCTTTCATCTTTAAAGAATATGATTGTCTTTTCAGATACAACTTATTAATAAGACTTTTGGTTTGATAGATATCACCTATCCTCTTCCACGGTTTATATGCAATAGTTTCATTTGAAACATTCAAGAGAACAACATCCACAAGACATAACCTTAATAGGGTAAAATCACAAAGTCATGTCACACTTTCTAAAGAAAATAGCCAACACTAATCCACTTTTTAAAATTGAATCACTAAAAAATGATATATATGTTTTGAATTTTGAAATGATGTAAAGTAGTAAAATATGTATTTTTTAGTATATTTTATGTTTGTATTTAAAAAAAAAACAAAAATATTTTAAACTAGTTTTTAATAAATTAACACTATAATTTTGTTGTTGATAAAATTCTGAAAAATGAAGTTGCATGAGACATCAACCTTTTTATAATAATTTTTTTCTTTCAATCTTTTTGTGTGTATTTGTAACTTGAAACTTTAGTGCATGGATATATTTTTTCTAATTTTGATAAATATATATTTTTAAATAAATATTAAAATGTAAGTGAATCAAAAACTAGTTATTTCCATGGGATGTCAACTTTCATATTGAATATTTATCTAAAATGGAAAAAAAAACTATACCATCTT
>VDFB02095715.1:0-21432 GCA_007258455.2 Sequoia sempervirens | reverse complement strand
TTCATCACTCCTGGAGGCGCCTAAGCATTGGGATCTTATCCGGAGCACCAGACGGAAGGAGAAGCTAAATCTCATGACAGCCGTACCATTTCAAGCTATTTACCAGCAAGCTGCAAACACCAGGTTCTCAATAAAAATCATTGCTTTTATATTGCATGTTAGTGGATCTTATATGTAACCGTCTCAGAAGACATATACAAAGACTGGCGTCCATATTAGCTATTGATTTCATCATTTTCAAAGTTGATTTATTTTATTGAATTTATTCTTCATTTATTGCAAAAATCGCAATTTCTTTATTTTATGCAAAAACCACAAAAACAGTCAAAAAACCAAAACGGAAAACATCGGAAAACAAGCGATTATCGGAAGCGAGGAGGAAACTAGGGTTTCTACGAGAAAGTAAATAATATATTTTGCATCGAAGAAAATATGAGGACCATTGCACCTTACGAATACCCTTTGTCTCAAAGAGCAGCTCCAGTTCTCTTTCAAGCTCTGGTACAACAAGCATTGTTCTCCAACCTGTTTCAAAATAAACTTATTTCAATAAAACTTAATTCTTCATGCCACTCAAAAGTGCTTTTGTCAAGCAGTGCAATGGATGCACACTAGGAAAGAATTTTTCTTTTACTACAAGCCTAAGTATCTTGAATGCAACACATTCCTCAATCTAAAAGCATCAAATGGGGAGGGATAGAGAATACATACCAAGCTGCTTCTTGCTGCGCAGTATGTCTCCATAAATATGGTCTCCAACATATAAAACCTGGAGCATTTGGATATGCATTTACAGCAATATATACGATTACTAAGATACATCAAAGCATAAATGATGTCTTGTGAAGCTGTTAATTCATGTTTGATCTCAAGGAAAGAAACCTACCATTTCTGTTTTCATCCTAGAAAACAGGTTATCTTAAAATTGACTAATGCAAAAATCTAGGAATGTCGAGAGGCAGCAGCTAGACGCACCTGAGAACTGGCTTCAATTGAAAGAAGTTGATGAAGATGACCAACATTACCTCCCTAAACACATCCCTTTGATAAATCAGTACATAGAAGTTACTAATATTCTCAGAATTAACATGTAGGCAGCTCGTGCCTCGAATTACATATATAATAGCCAGTAATAGTTCCCAGTTTATTATTAATTTTCTGTTCTTTTACATAACAGTAACAAGAGCATTATTAAACAAATGGTGCTATTGTAGAATAAGTCGTTAATATGAGCATAAGTTGAGTCCATCAATAACTGATTCACAAAAACTTTCAGGTACAGTGGATCCAAAATCAACAAAGCTCCATCCGTAATGTTTGAATGTGTGCTTTTACAGCACAAATTCACTCTCTAAGCACCTAAGTATGGTGCAGACATCTGCAGCTCTTATCTCTCTCTGTGCTCTCATGTATTCTATATTAGCCAATACATGTGTTTGTGATACCAAAAGAATTACCTGAAATACCCTGCATCCCTGGTTTACCCCCTTTTCAGAGAGAGATCTTCGGCTTAAACCAGTTCCTCCAATCTTAAGAAGAAAGAAAAAATAATCTGAGAAAACATAAATAAAACAAGATATGTTCTAATACAAGTATAAATATTACAAATAACACTAACAAATTAAAAATAACAGAAATCATCAAACCTGTGGAAGAGGAGTGCCATTATCTGTATTCTGTAGCATTCCTGTTCGGATATCCACTTCAAACAGTGGAGATTTATTCCCATCCATAAAGAAGCTAGGCTTTGCACTGCAACAAAGAAAAAAACGCATGCTTCAGCAACTAAAAGAGATAGGGTAGCATAGGAAATTGTGATCACTAAAGCCTCAGAAAACTTAGCCTCGGTGAAAACAAAATTCATTTGTTGCTTTATAAAGTAATCTCTGGTCTAAATGAAAAAATAGGATCAAGAGAATCTCCAAGGAATACTTGGATGAGAATGCTTACAGTTTTTGCTACATTTTCAGTTTTCTAGACCACTGAAAAAAACAAGACTTCAAAATTTTCAGCTCATATTTACCAATATGTTCTTAAGCAGTCACTAGATAATTCTATTTTTTAATTGCTAAAATTCCTACTTGATCTATTAAGAAGTGTGCTACATCATGTCATGGATGCCAGACTAAATAAAATTATTCTAACTGGCTATACAACTGTAACCATATATAATACTCAAACCCACGTGAAATGTGTCCAAGCCCTGCAGCTGACTATTGATAGAAAACTTCGCATGTTACAAGATTGTTTATTCCATTTTGGAAACTCAATTATGGCAGTCTACACTATTTGAGATCAACTAGACCAGTTTTCTCTCATAGTTCACTTTAAAGTGACCCATTCCTATTGTTGAAGGCCATATGTTCTGATGAAACCATGAAAATTTAGCTAGAAGGGACACTGAAACTCTAGATTGGAGATTGGCTGATATCCAAAGAAATAATAATTGCTGCACCAGAGAGTCACACAGATGAGCTCAAACGGTGAATCAAACAGGCGTATGTAGCAAAGCCCCAAGTAAAAAACATTTAAAGACATGTTAATGTGTTTTTGAGTGACTTTTGTTGTGTGGTGCTTCATGTGAGTCTTCTAGAATCATCATTCTTGTATTTAACTTTATTGGAATCTCATGTCTCTATGTAGGACCCATCGTCTAGGTAAAGAAAGAAGCCTATGCTTGAGCAAAAGAGGAGAATAGTAAATTCTGTAAATATGCTCATGGCAACGACTAAGGTAGAACATTGACGTATGTCCAAGGATATTTGGTATGATATTCCTTGGTAAGAAAGGTGGAGGATGAAGAGCATTTTATTTATAGATGTGTAATGTCCCCTTCTCAATCTGATCTTCTCAGTGACTGTTGGCCTTTTTCTAGAAACCCGAAGGCTAGTCGGAAGGTAAAATTAGGGTTTCCTATTTTTGAGGTTGTCTTTGCTCGGAGTTGGTGGATTTGATGGCGGATTCTTTATGGGTTTTCAAAGAGCTTCGCAGTGGTATGTTCCTTTCGGCATTCAGAGCATTTTCTGGAATTTACTATTTTTAGTAAATTCTATTTTTGGCAGCTTTTCAGTTGGGTTCACCTTGGTTGACTTCCTGCTTCAGTTTGGTCAGTTGACTTGCTCAGTATTGGCTTCAGGGCACTTTCGGAGAAATAAGTTAAGTCATTTAATTAAAAGTCACGTTTTAAATATTATATTTTGACGTTGACCCCTTGGCCTAGTTGATTGACTTAATGTTGTTTTAAAAAGGTGGTCTTTTGAGGGTGGCGCCTTCATTAAGGATTATTTTAATTATTACTAAAGTCAAAGCAAGAAACATATTTAGGCATTTAATAAAAGCAGCATTTTAATTAAAATATCAAATGTTGAACCTTGAGGAAAAGTCACATGCATCTTTGAGGAGATTAGGGCTTTGGCTTGAAAGTGGATTTTAGGGTTTCGTGAAGTCAACTGGAAAATTATAAAGGGGAGGCTTTGAGCATCATTTCACATCTTTGGTCTACTATACTGTTATGCTGTTGGATTGGCTCTGGAACTGCTTCGAGGAATGAAGGCCTCCTAGCTTGGGCATTGCTTCGTGTTTGCAAGACAACATCTAGTGGTGATTTAGTCTAGTTTGTGAGTACTTTGGAGTTCATGCATTGTAATCAACATTTATCTATTTAGGATCAGATTTGGCATATTAGAGATTTCTGGTTTTAGCATTTTAGCTTTAGCAGATTCGTTGTTTTATTCATAAATCCAAAAATACAAAAATATAGATTATGGGTGTTGCATAAATCATTTGGTCTAGGCTAGGCGCCTCAATGTGCAAGGTTGTGGATTTTTTGGAGAAGTGTCTGATTTTATAAATGAAAATCGCCCCTGTACTGGGCCGTACTATCTGCATTATCTTGAAATTTGTGCCATTAAATAAAGCTTGCCTTTTAGCCCTGTTTCTTGTTCCTAGTCTGAGCACCTCCATCATACTTGTGCTTTGCATTCAGTATTGGGTTGATTGAGTGAGTTTTAAGGGAGATTCGAGTTTTCCAAGAAATATCTATGTTGCTGGTTCTATGATGAAAATACAGGTCTGTCAAACAGATTGAGGAAATCTGCATCTTTGTTCTTGGACGGGTGTGAAAGGATCTTAAAGACTTTGCGGAATACTTCATCGTGGATGGTCAAGCTTGAAACAAGGTTGGATCTGTTGATTAATATCTTCGTTTTCAGTTTCATTTCTCAGCAAAGGGACTTATTAGTATTATTGCAAACTTCACATATGCTGATTTGTAATTGATAGCAAGTTGTCATCTTTCAAATTGTATGCTGGCAGTAGTACTGACAGCCCTTTAGATTCTTGCTTATCAGATTGTAATGTTCTCCTTTCTTTCAGCATTTGATATTGTATGTAATCCATCTCCGCCCTATGGTAGCTACTTACCCACTCTGGGTCAGCAAGCACATTCTGGGTGTTGAGTGTTTCAGCTTTCAGTAGTTCCTTTCAAGCATTGCTTTTTGTAATCACTCTGCCATATGGTCGCCCCTCACTCCGCATTGGATTGGGTAGCACATATTTTACATCAAGTTCCCTTTCTAGCATTTAGAGTAGAAGATCCTCTGACCAATGCTCGCTATCATCGGTGCCATACTGGTTAGAGTTGTTTCAGTACATTTGGGTTTATCTTCTAACCTTAACAGGAACTTGATTGTAATGTTGAAATCTGATCATTGAAAAAACAAAAAAATTGGCTCGGAATATTTCAATGGTATCAGAGCCAAGATCTTGCCATCCTGTGTTCATTCTGTCTATGAGTGACAGAGAAAAGAGGTACATTGCCAAGGAAGACAAGAAGGTTGGAAAATAGTTCCAATTTCATCAGCCTCCAGAGGGTCAGACAGCTTCAGAAGTCTTGAGGGCTCATTGGGAGTCTTCTCAGGAATCAGATATGGCAGAGGGTGAAAGAGCAGTTGGGGGTAACGAGAGGTTTACCAACAACAGAGAAGACAGTGGGAAAGGAAGAGACATATCTACAAGTCCTGGGAAGAGAATTGAAAGAAAGATGGATGCCTTGATGGACATGGTATCATTCATGATGGAGAAAGTGGGTCAGAATACCACTCCATAGAACAACTCAGGCCACAGAGGGGAGCATAGTGCTTCCAACCAGGATGAAGAGCAGGCAGCTCGAATAGTGTCAAACAACACTTACATTTCTTCCAGGACATTCAAACCCACCTTTGTGGCTCCTGTAGTCACTCAGCTAGATCCTGAAGAGAATGCTTCATTCGTGGAGTAGTTGAGGCTTGGCTGTATAGAGTATGACTCTCTACCTGCCGACATCCGGATGGACATGTCCTTCAATGATTTCATGGACCATAAGAGGAAAAACAAAGGGCAAGGGAGACACTTTGATCAAAGAAGACCATCAAACCAAGGAGAGTTGGACCAAGCTGTCAACAAGGTTACACTTCCACACTTTGACGGGAGTGATACCAGTTCAGCCCGAGCTTGGATTCAGAAGCTGGATAAATATCTAGCTCTCAGACCTATGGCAGAAGAAGAAGCGATCAAGTTCACTACGCTACATCTGGATGGAGTGGCACATGAGTGGTGGTACCATGGCCTAGTCACTCTGGGTCATCGTTCTATCACAACTTATGATGAGTTCACCACTAGGCTCATCGAGAGGTTTGAGAAAAAGGATCCTGAGATTCATTTTAGAGAGCTTGCACAATTGAGACAGTATGGCACAGTGGATACCTACATTGCCGAGTTTCAGAGACTCTCAGTCATGGTGACTAGAATCATGGAAAGGAGATTGGTGATTCTTTTTAGTGAAGGTTTGACAGAACCCCTCAAAGGTTGGATTAAAGCCTTTGATCCTCCAACACTGCAAGAGGCCATGAAAAAGGCAAGAAACATGGAGTGGGCTGCTCCTAAGGCAAAATTTCAGTCAAACTCTCCCTTTCAGAAAAGGGATAAAGGAAAGAGACCTCAGCATAGACCGCCTTTGAGACCTCAACACAAAGAGTTCAAGAATCACAATTCCCATGTCACCAGGTTGGATCCTGAAACCCTGAATGAACTCAGAAGAAAAGGGTTGTGTTTCCGGTGTAGGGAAAAATGGTCTCAAGACCATGTTTTCCCTAAGGGGGTTAAGTTCAATCAGATTGAGTACTATTCTGCTGGGGAAAATAGTTCTGATTTTTCCGACCAGCAATCTAATTTTGAAGAAAATGAAGAAGATAGAGCTCCAGAAGAGTCCGGAAATGAGAAGGAAAGTGGTGGAGTTTTAGCTCAGCTTTCTAGCTTCCAAAGAAACGAATCATTCAAGATCCGAGGAATGATCAAAGGGCAGAGAATCGTTGCCTTGATCGACACTGGAGCAACACATAACTTCATTGATGAAGTTGTGGTAGCCAAGAAGGGGCTGCAAACAGAGGAATTTGAAGGGTTCAAGGTCATGGTTGCCGATGGATTCCATATTTCTTGCACCAAGAAAATATCGAACATGACCATGCAGTTGGGCAACTACGAAGTCAAGGATGACTTCTATGTAGTTCACATTGGGGATACTGATGCAGTTCTCGGCATTCAATGGCTGCGATCTCTTGGAGAGATCTCTTTGAATCTGCAGACTATGGAGTTGAAGTTCCAATCGGATGGGAAGAAGATAGTTCTGAGAGGCATGTCCAATGGGGGTCCTCGAGTAGTGTCATTCAAAAGAATGGCAAGGCTGATCCGTCACGATCAAGCTTAGTGGGTTGCTGAATGCATGATCCTTCCTGATAGTCCTGTAGAGACTAAACGTGACCTTCCTCCTGATATTCAGTCTCTACTCACGGAGAAGAGCAAAATCTTTGCAAAATTTTCCTCTGGACCACCACCTAAGCGGGGTTGAACACATCATAGAGCTCAAGGGAAGAGGCTAAACCCGATTGATCACAACTCCATATCCGGTGTCCAGAAGAGGCAAAAGGATAGAGATCGAAGAATATTAAGGGAGACTTTTGGAGATGGGTTTCATCTTTAAGCAAGAGCCCCTTTGCATCTGCAGTGGTCCTTGTGAAGAAGAAGGATGGTACCATGCGCATGTGCGTGGACTATCATGCTCTGAATCAGAGCACCATCAAAAATAGATTACCCATTCCCAGAATAGATGAGCTCATTGATGAGCTACATGGGGCCAAGTTCTTCTCGAAGATCGACTTGAGATCGGGTTACCATCAGATTAGGATGAGGGGATCTGATGTGGAGAAGATAGCTTTCAGATGTCACTATGGCCATTTCAAATTCTTAGTCATGCCATTTGGGTTGACTAACGCTCTAGCTACCTTTCAGTCTTGCATGAACCATGTTTTTCAGAATCAGTTAAGGAGCTTTGTGTTGATTTTTTTTTATGATATTCTAATTTACAGTAAGACTTGGGAAGATCATCTCAAGCACTTGGAGGAAGTGCTTAGTATCTTGGAATCTGAGAGTTTGTTCGCAAAAGCTTCCAAATGTGAATTTGGAATGGAAGAGTTACTGTACCTTGGCCACATCGCCAGTCTTTGAGGAGTAAAAGTGGATCTGAAAAAATCAAAGCTGATAGTTAGTGGCCACCTCGAGGAAAATTTGACTCGGTTCAAAGGGTTTTGGGTCTTTGTGGATTTTATCGGAGATTCGTAAAGGGGTATTCACAAAATGATGCTCCTCTTACTGATCTCACCAAAAAGGGAGCCTTTTGTTGGTCAGAAAAGGCTCAAATTGTTTTTGACAAGTTCAAGAAGATCATGAGCTCGTGTCCGGTTCTGGCTATTCCGGATTTCTACAAGCCATTCGAGCTGCAGTGTGATGCATCAGGAGAAGGAGTTGGGGCTGTCCTGATGCAAGACAAACCTCTCGTGTTTGAGCGAGAAAAGAATTACGAGGTGTCGAAAGGACGCCTTCATTTATGACCAAAGATGCTTGCCATTAGCGTATTACATTAGCAAGTTCAAAGCGGTGCGGTGGGAACAAATTAAATTAGTTAAGACTGACCACAATAGCCTCAAGCATTTCATGCACCAGAAGGACCTAAATGAGAGGCAACAGAAATGGGTGAGTAAGCTTCAAGCTTACGACTTTGACATTGAATATGTCAAAGAAAAAAATAATATCGTGGATGATGTGTTGTCAAGGAGACCTCATCTTAGCTCATTGTGTGAGCTTACTACAGATTGGAGAGACTTGTTGCTTGCTGATTATGCCAAAAATCTGTTTGCAACCAGCATTCTTGAGGGTACTTTTCATGATGAAAGGTACAAGGTGGTTGAGGGATTGATACATTATAAGGGAAGAATCTTTCTGGTGGCTGATTCTAAGCTTAAGAAGAAGATTCTTTTGACTTTCCATGATATTCCAGTTGCTGGTCACCAAGGTTTTTTCAAGGCGTATAGGCGAAGATCGAGAAAGGTTTTCTTGGAAAGGCTTGAAAGGAGAAATTACAGCGTTACATTCCCGAAGGGTAATCTGTTTGTCAAGTGAATAGAATGAGCATACTTTGCCGGCTGGTTTGCGGCAACCACTTCCAATTCCCAGTCAAAAATGGGAAAGCATTTCAATGGATTTCATCACTGGGTTGCCCAAGGCCCAAGGGAAGGATTGTATCTACGTGGTAGTTGACAGATTAACCAAGTTTGCTCATTTCTTTGCCATTACCAGTACTTTTTCTGCAGCCCAAGTTGCAGATTTGTTTTTTCGATAAGTGTTTAGGCTGCATGGGTTGCCAAAAGAACATTGTAGTGATAGGGACAGCAAGTTCCTAGAATGCGTTTTGGCAAGAAGTTTTGAGAATGGGTGATGCAGTGCTCCTCAAGCACTAGTTATCACCCCAAGTGATGGACAAGCAGTAGTGAGCAAGTGGTTGGAAGGCTACTTGAGGAAACTATGTGTCGGAAGCGGCCGAGAGAGCATGGGTTAGTGGCTGCATATGGCGAGAATCTTGCTACAACTCTACTTTTCATATGTCAATTAAGATGTCTCCTTTCTTGGCACTTTATGGATATGAAGCACCTAGTTTTGCAGATTTGGTGTTTGATGACAGCAAAGCACCCCTAGCCAGGGATTTGTTGCAGCATAGTCAAGACATAATGAGATCCTTGAAGGATAATTTGCAGATTGCACAAAATCAGCAGAAGTTATATGCTGATCAGAGGCGTGTTGAGCGTTCTTTCGAGGTTGGGGATATGGTCTATCTCCGTTTACAACCTTATAGACAGTCTACTCTCAAGAAGAGTGGAGCAGAGAAGCTCAAACCTCGTTTCTATAGGCCATTTAGGGTCATCAGAAAAGTTGGGGCAGTAGCTTATGAATTAGAGCTACCTTCAGATAGCAGAGTGCATAACGTCTTCCACGTGTCTCGCCTCAAGAAGGCACTTGGACACAATATGGTTGCTTCTTCACAGTTGCCACCGTTGGATGAAGAGGGACAGTTGGTTCTAGTTCCAGAGGAGATACTTGATGTCGAGCGTTCTTTGAGGAAAGAACCATCAAAGAATACACAGTAAGTGGAAGAACACGCCTATGGAGGATGCTGACTTGGGAAAGTGATGAGATTAGCGGCATCTGGTTTTGCGATTGCTTGAGACAAGCAATCTTAGGAGAAGGCGGTGTAATGTCCTTCTCAATCTGATCTTCTCGATGGCCGTTGGCCTTTTAGGCTTAGAGGCTAGTCGGAAGAGTAAAATTAGGGTTTCCTATTTTTGAGGTTGTCTTTGCTTCGAGTTGAGTGGATTTGATGGCGGATTTTTGTTTGGGTTTTGAGAGCTTAGCGATTAGTATGTTTGTGATGAGCCACTGGCATCTCAACTCAAAACCCCAATTTTCTTAAGTCTTTTAGTGTTATTTAGTTTTTTAGAGAATATTTGATAGACAGAAGAGAAGGGGCGCACATCATAAATGCATATAAAATGTAAATCTGAGTTATTTCAGGCGAATTGACAATACAGAAGATAATAAATATGCTCAACAATGGATTTAGAACTCATAAACATACCCGGAAGTGTCCAGATTATTTATTTAAGAAAGTAGTCCAGTTTGCCAGCCAAGATGGTGAAAAACTGACCAAATCTGGTGTAGAAAGCTACAGAATGCAAAATCCAGCCTGAAAACGGTGGCAGATGAAGAGTACAAGCCAAACACCTAAAATGATGAAGAGAAACCCTCAGAAAAGAAGGCGTTCCTCCAAGAAATGCCCAAACGCCTTTGTACAAGAGCCACGCACTTCACTGCAAACAACCTGAATTCTCACTTAGAAGGTACGGCCAAGAAGTATGATGTCTGCCAGATGAAATGAAGGCGCCATCTCCCAAAACCCTCTGAAACTGAAGAAGAAATCCAATAGGAAACACAGCTCAAGCCCAGTAGAACCTCTGTATGAAGCTCTCACAAATTGCACAAATTCAGCTGATCTCTCACAGCCTCAAAAGTGCTCAACACTGAAGAGTTATCGTTCTTCAATGGACAAATTGTTCAAACCCTGATCACAGGAGAATGCACAGGAAATAGCACAAGGCAAAGTGAAATTGTCAAAGATGAGTTTCTATTGCCAAAAATGCCCTTTTATGCAAAGGCACGAATCCCAAGAAAGATACGCCACTTTTAGGTTTTAAAATCTTTTTAAATAATATTTAATTCATCTCAATAGTTCATGAATTAAATACTTGGCGCACTTTATTCATTTAAGTGATTTAAAATATTAAATCACTTTTAGAGAATATTTAAGTGATTTAAAAATATAAAGTCAATTTGACTTTATAATTAAATATTAAATCAATTAATATTTAAATCACTTAAAAACCCAAAACTCACTCAAAACACCATATAATCCTGTGCCGTCAGAAGCTGTTAACTCCTGCACTGCTAACGCCTGCTGTGAACCAGTCACTGGGCTCTGAAAACAAGAACGATCAATCTCTCCAGAAAGTACCACTGACCCTCTAACCCAACCTGTTAGCCTCGAGAGTCTGAGAAATAGGCTAACCACCATCAAACATGATCATGCCAAAAAGGGGACATTACAATGTTCCTTCTGCATTCAGAGCACTTTCTGGAATTTACTATTTTTAGTAAATTCTATTTTTGGCAGCTTTCCAGTTGGGTTCAGCTTGGTTGACTTCCTGCTTCAGTTTGGTCAGTTGACTTGCTCAGTATTGGCTTCAAGGCACTTTCGGAGAAATAAGTCAAGTCATTTAATTTAAAGTCACGTTTAAATATTATATTTTGACGTTGACCCTTGGCCTAGTTGATTGACTTAATGTTAATAAGTAGGAGTATTTTTTCCACAGTGTCAAATTATGATATTGCTATCAGGATTCAACCGTGTAGTTCGAGTCAAACTCATGACCCATGTTTTAATTAGTAGTGGTTCCGCAAGAACCCATCTCTCATATTGAATGGTCCACTTAGCACTCATTGCATCTAGGTGATGCTCACGAGGAATTGAAGCAACGTTAGTCCCGAGAGATCCACCCATCCCGATCTTGCTCAGGCTCAAGCGGCTAACTGGGGAGTTTTCTCTGTTGCCGTAGTTGTTACCCCATTTGCAAAACCTTCAGCAAGTGTTGTGACTTAATGTTGTTTTAAAAAGGTGGTCTTTGAGGGTGGCGCCTTCATTAAGGATTATTTTAATTATTACTAAAGTCAAAGCAAGCTTATGTTGGGCGCATTTATCAAAGCATGGCATTTAATTAAAATATCAAATATTGAACCTTGAAGGAAAAGTACGCCATCTTTGAGGAGATTAGGGTTTTGGCTTGAAAGTGGATTTTAGGGTTTCGTGAAGTCAACTGGAAAATTATAAAGGGGAGGCTTTGAGCATCATTTCACATCTTTGGTCTACTATACTGTTATGCTGTCGGATTGGCTCTGGAACTGCTTCGAGGAATGAAGGCCTCCTAGCTTGGGCATCGCTTCGTGTTTGCAAGACAACATCTAGTGGTGATTTAGTCTAGTTTGTGAGTACTTTGGAGTTCATGCATTGTAATCAGCATTTATCTATTTAGGATCAGATTTGGCATATTAGAGATTTCTGGTTTTAGCATTTTAGCTTTAGCAGATTCGTTGTTTTATTCATAAATCCAAAAATACAAAAATATAGATTATGGGTATTGCATAAATCATTTGGTCTAGGCTAGGCGCCTCAATGTGCAAGGTTGTGGATTTTTTGGAGAAGTGTCTGATTTTATAAATGAAAATCGCCCCTGTACTGGGCCGTACTATCTGCATTATCTTGAAATTCGTGCCATTAAATAAAGCTTGCCTTTTAGCCCTGTTTCTTGTTCCTAGTCTGAGCGCCTCCATCATACTTGTGCTTTGCATTCAGTATTAGGTTGATTGAGTGAGTTTTAAGGGAGATTCGAGTTTTCCAAGAAATATCTATGTTGCTGGTTCTATGATGAAAATACAGGTCTGTCAAACAGATTGAGGAAATCTGCATCTTTGTTCTTGGACGGGTGTGAAAGGATCTTAAAGACTTTGCGGAATACTTCATCGTGGATGGTCAAGCTTGAAACAAGGTTGGATCTGTTGATTAATATCTTCGTTTTCAGTTTCATTTCTCAGCAAAGGGACTTATTAGTATTATTGCAAACTTCACATATGCTGATTTGTAATTGATAGCAAGTTGTCATCTTTCAAATTGTATGCTGGCAGTAGTACTGACAGCCCTTTAGATTCTTGCTTATCAGATTGTAATGTTCTCCTTTCTTTCAGCATTTGATATTGTATGTAATCCATCTCCGCCCTATGGTAGCTACTTACCCACTCTGGGTCAGCAAGCACATTCTCGGTGTTGAGTGTTTCAGCTTTCAGTAGTTCCTTTCAAGCATTGCTTTTTGTAATCACTCCGTCATATGGTCGCCCCTCACTCCGTATTGGATTGGGTAGCACATACTTGACGTCGAGTTCCCTTTCTAGCATTTAGAGTAGAAGATCCTCTGACCAATGCTCGCCATCATCGGCGCCATACTGGTTAGAGTTGTTTCAGTACGTTTGGGTTTATCTTCTAACCTTAACGGGCACTTGATTGTAATGTTGAAATCTGATCATTGAAAAAATGAAAAAAATTGGCTCAAAATATTTATAGATGTCTCATCTTCTATGAGATCTCTGTGAGGTTTTATTGTTTATATAGAGATTCAAAAGCTTCCTTATCCACCTTATGTTATTCTGACAAGAGATTTTTTTGGAGGTTACTGCTTCCTATATAGGACATTATAGGGTTCCTCTAGTTTACTGGGCTCACTATCTTCATCTTTTATCCTATCCCAGACATTTGTTGTGTTAACTTACTGTCCCTTAGATGCAGCTGATCCACAAATAGGCAGTGACACATATCTTAGAATTTTACCCTTGTGTTGCTATAGGGTTTCCTAGTCCTTCCCTCACATATCCAGGATTGTGGATCTACTTTTACTAGGGATTGTGGACCGTCCAGTTCTTCTAGCCCACAAGATGGGTCATGACAACAAGTGCGAATTACTGCTTTCCACTCCTGCCAGAGGGATTTGCCATCATTAGTTAGGGGGCATTCCAAGGAAGTCTGTTGTTTCTTTTAGCATTTCAACTTGTCTCTTCTAAGACAACACAAAACGGAACAGTATGTGAGGATGAACCTCTCTTAAAATTCTAAGGGGAAGCTCCCTATAAAGCTAAACTGACCTTAGACTCAAAACTGTAGACAAAATACACAGCTATTCACACCTTAAAAAGATTTCCAGGGGGACTTTGCATAAATGAAATAAACTGAAATAAATTTATGACCTCTTTATTCTCTCAAACATGAGAAAAAGACCTGAAATGGTTCTTCTCTCACAAGCAAGGTTTTAAATTTCAACAATTGCAAACAAATGAAACAACTAAACTATAAACAACAAATACTTTCTTGCCAGATAAAATAAAGAATCAGTAACTCCACAATGCATGAAACTAGGATAAGTAACTACTTTTGACACACACAAAGCAACCGCTAAGATGAATCACGGTGTTAATATAAAGCATAACATTATTCTTCACCTTCAATTCAACCAAAGAAATCCAAACACGCTAATAGCACATCAAATTTAGATTCAATACTTGAATGACAATTTTTGCAGCATAAACTTAACTTCAACTATCATTAACCATCTCTTGTACCCACAGCACAAATTTATAGGTTACAAAGAATACACAATATTTAGGACTTAGAATAATAATCATTTATCCAAAAAGTCAAAGTTTTAAAACAAAACTTGAAATACTAGAAAAAAAATAGTAAAGAATGTATTTCACAGAAGAACTATTTTAAATTATGAATAAATAGAAGTTGCCTAAAATAGGCTTTCTCATCTTGCCAAAAATAGAACAAGACCAAAAATAGTTTAGCAAAAAATAGCAAATCTAAAACTCCTCTATATTTAAAGAATAACTTGAAGATTAGCAAATCCGGTGTTGGTGTATTGTCCTTCTCAAGTGCCAATTAGACCTTATCAAGAATGATCTACCAGCATCCACTGGAGGACTAGAAATTACTTTTTCCTTGTTGAGTTGTTGATGAGCAAAAATTTTGCTTCTCTCAACCAACACCCAAATTTATGGGACTTCCTCCAAATCATTCTCAATGGATGCACAAGAAATAGATGTACTAAAGGCAATGCCATTCTATTCAGCAACTGCAACTTCCTGAAATTTTCTTTGGCAATCTTCAAGGCAAGCACACAAACCTCTAAAATCATTTGAAAAGCTGACATCTACACCAAAAAGATGGTACTCATTGGGATAAAAAATGACTCCTAGCCTGATTAACTCATCTACACTAAAGAACTCAATGGTTCCAAATGTGTAATGACATTTCAAAGTGAAGAAATGTCTTCAGCCATAGCACACTCCATGTCCACTGCCTGATGTAGAGCTCCTCTAATCTCCTTGAGAAAATAAGACAGCTCATGAAATAACCCTTACTAATTCTGAACCAAAATGATCAACTTGGCATTCTAACAAACACTTTGCAAACAGGCTGTTCTGAAACTGAAACTTGACCGTATGGTCTTTATTTGGTGCTTATTTTGATTCACGTTAGTGCGAATACAATCACCAATACATAGAAAACTTAATTTCCAATATTTGTCACACAGCATTAAGGGAAACACAATATTACAGGTCTGAAAACAAAAATTACAGTATATAACAATCCTGTAATAGCGATAGAAAAGTTATTTCAAATTGAAGATTGAATGCAAACCCTCAAATACATATACCAAATTGATGCTCCAATTGTTAGGCATGAATTGCAAGTCAATTACAAGGATAGACTTCAAGAGAATAGCACTAGAGTTTGGATGGCAAGCAACATTTGTTGCAGCCTTCAAAAATGTCAATCTTTCTCTGTTGTAACAGCTAGATGTGGCAGCTAGGAATATGGATTTCAACAAGCTTCAATGCATCAACATCACCAAATCGCATCCCAAATGTTGTCACCCAGATTTAGGGTTTGAACCCTCAAATGTATGCAAATGAACCCTCCAAAATGACTCAGAAAACTGCTGTTAATAATCTGCACGAATCTGAAAGTGAATCGCCCAAGAATGAAGATGTCAATGAACACAAATCTGCCCTAGTTCAATCTGCAGAGGTAATTGCTTAGAACAACCCCTCAAATCTTCACGAAATTCACCAAATAAACACAATTGTGAACCCTGGATGGATCCACCTCAAATGGCAATGGGTTTTCGTCCACTACCACTTATTCCTCTAAGGGTTTACGTCCTCAAAAGAGCTGAACCTGTTATTGCAGCTGAAAACTGAAAGTTCTCCAAAATTCGATTTCTCAATCCCATATGCTAGAATGACCACTCAGTAGCCTTTTTATAAAGTTCCAGCCAAGGCCAACATGTTTTGCTGTTTTTTTTGAATTTTTCTTCCTCCAAAAGTGGTTGCCCCATTTTGGGAAATAATTATAAAAATAAAACAAAAATAAAGTAACTTTATTATTTTATTTTATTATTTTACTTTTTCACTTTATAAAAAGTCACTTTAATTTTATAATATTTTATCTTCACTTTTTCACCTTTTTCCTCTTTTATTATTTTTTATTGCTTTCTCTTCAACAAGTTCAATTAATCATTCCCTTTCCATGCAAATTAACCTACGGGAATGGCTAATAGGCTAATCGACCTCCAAATGATGATCACGTCGGAAATTGGGATATGACAGTCCTCCCTTCCCGAGATTGCTTGTCCTCAAGCAATCTTAACTTTGGATGCTGTAAAATCTGCTCTCCTTCCCAAGTAGCATTCTCAAGTGGCAAATCTCGCCATCTAACCAAATACTCTTTGATCACCTTGTTCCTCAATCAATGCTCCCTCATGTCCAAGATAGTATCAGGAACCAAAACCAATCTACCTTCCTCGTCCAATGGAGGAAGCTCTGGAGAAGAAACAATCTTATGTCTCAATGCCTTCTTGAGGCATGATACATGGAAAACATTGTGAATCTTACAATCCACAGGCAACTAAAGCTCATATGCAACCTCTCCAATTTTCCTTAGAATTTTGTAAGGGCCATAGAATCATGGCTTTAGTTTTTTTGCAGCACCCTTCTTCAATGTAGACTGTCTATATGGTTGAAAGCGCAAAAATACTAAGTCACCAATCTCAAATGATCTCTCTACCCTGTCTCTGTCGACATACATCTTCTACTGATTTTGAGCGTGCTTAATATTATCCTTAAGTGCCTTAAAGATATCCTGACTATCCTGCATCAAATCCTTAGCTCTAGGAGCTCTACTGTCATCAAAGGCCGAGTCTATAAAAGATAAAGCATCATAACCATACAAGGCCCTAAATGGTGTCATCCCAATGGACATGTGATAGGTGGTATTATAACAATGCTCACCCAAATACAACCACCCAATCCAAGTTATCTGCTGCCCCGCAACATAATTGCGTAGATATCCTTCCACCCACTTATTCACAATCTCTGTCTATCCATCTGTCTGTGGATAGTAGCTAGTGCTCAAGGTCAACTCAGTACTAGCTAATCTAAATAGCTCCTACCAAAACACATTGACGAATTTGCTATACCGATAGCTGACAATGGTATAGGCAATGACTCAAGCAATCCTGAAGTGTTGTATACTCTGATGAAATAGCAAACAAATGTGCTTATTTCGTCAATCTGTCAACTACATATATGCAATCCCTGCCTTGGACTCTTGGAAGACTTGTGACAAAATCTATAGATATACTCTCCCACTTCTTCTTTGGTATAGGCAATGACTAAAGCAATCCTGCTAGGAAAGTATGCTCTATCTTGTTCTGCTGACAAGTCAAACACTCTCTAACATATCGCAAGACATCATCCTTGAGACCCTTCTATGAGAATCTCTCTCCAATCTTCCTGTAGGTCTTGAAGAACCTTGGATGTCCTGCTAGAGGTGAATCATGGATAGCTCTCATAATTTTGCTCTTCATTTTAGATTCAGGTACTAAATAGATTCTATCCTTATAATATATCACATCATCAATTACCCTATACCAATCATCTTGAATCTTACCATCCATGAGCTCGCATACAAATGTAGTCTTGTAATACTTGACCAAAAGTTGAGCCTTCCAATAAACTGAAATCTCTAACATAGAGCAAAGTGTAGGTGACCTAGATAATGCATTAGCAACAATATTCTTCTTACCCTTAACATACTCAATATCAAAATCATAAGCCTAAATTTTGTTGACCCATTTCTACTGTCTCTCATTAAGGTTCTTTTTCTCTAGAAAGTATTTCAAGCTGTTGTGGTCCGTTCTCACCACAAATTCACTACCCACCAAATACTGTCTAAACTTTGTCAATGCATGCATGATGGCAAGCATCTCCTTGTCGTAGGTGGAGTAAAGTCTCTCTACAGCCCTCAATTTTTTTCTCTCGTATACTATGGGATGTTGATTCTACATCAACACAACTCCAATGCCCTCTCCTGAAGCATCACACTCTAACACAAATGGCTGCATGAAAACCAGTAATGCCAAAACAAGACAAGTGCTCATCACATCCTTGAGTCGATCAAATGTGACTTGGGCCTCATCTAACCATCGAAATGCCCCCTTCTTAGTGAGATCTGTAAGAGGAGCTGCTAGTTGTGAAAACCCCATCACAAACCTCTTCTAGTAGTTGCACAAACCCAAGAAACCTCTCAAATCAGAAATGTTCCTCAGTGGTGGCCAATCCAAGATGGCTCTAAGCTTTTCCTGGTGTACCTATAACCCATTTGCACCAATCACAAGACCCAAGTACAAAATCTCCTGCAATCCAAACTTATAGTTGGATGCCTTAGCAAAACGGCATTGTGCCTCCATAATGCCCAACAACTCATCAAGTTGTCTAAGGTGTTCCACCCATGTCTTACTATATATCAAGATGTCATCAAAGAATACCAAACCAAACTTACGCAACTGCTTATTGAAGATGTGATTCGTGCATGACTGGAATGTAGCAAGAGCATTAGTAAGACCAAGTGGCATGACCAAGAACTCATAGTGCCCACAATGACATCTAATGCAGTCTTATGAATATTCTCCTCACATACACGAATCTAATGATACCCTGAGTGAAGATCAATCTTGGAGAAGTAAACTGCTCCATGTAACTCATCAAGCAATTCATTGATCCTGGGTATGGGATACCTGTTCTTGATCGTTTTCTTGTTTAGGGTTCTATAGTCAATGCACATCCTCATAGTGCCATCCTCCTTCACCAAAACAACTGAAGAAGCAAAGGGACTAGAACTAGGCCGAGTATGTCCCATGTCCAATAACTCTCTTATCATCTTCTCAATCTCCTCCTTGAAATGCCTAGGATGACGATAAGGTGTAGTAATGATGGGCTTGGAGCCCTCCTCTTACTCAATGACATGCTCAAATCCACGATCTGGTGGTCTACCAGGAGGAATGTCTCCAAACACGAAGCTATGCTTGTCAAGTATTGACTGAATGTCAACATGACACTGCTGCTCATCACTAGAAGAAAAATTGGAAGATACAAAACATTGTGTTGCCCATGCAACATCACCATGGCTAAACAAGGCCTCCATCCTCCTTGTCGATACAACCCTAGATCCTCCATCTAATAACGCTCTCAATACAATCTTCTTCCCATCTGATATGAACTCTAGCTCCATTCGGTGGAAATCCTAGATATATCTCCCAAGTGACTATAAGCATTGGATCCCCAACATAACATCAATTGGTCATAGACAAACCACATAGAAATCATCGGTCAAAGTATAGTCACCCATTTGAATGCAAAGCTGTGAAATCTTCCTAGTGTAGCTCATAGAAAAACCATCAGCCACTATCACCTTAAATCCTGAAAACTCCTTTGCATGTAGTTCTCTCTTCACAACCAAACCCTCATCAATGAAGTTGTGAGTAGCTCCACTATCAACTAGACAAGTGACTCGTTGTCCATTAAGGACTCCTTTGAAGCGAAAGGGATGGTATCTAGGCACTCCTACAAGTGTAGCAATGGTCACACATTCTAACTCACCTATAGGATTAGACTCAAGCTCCAAGTGTGGTGGCTGCTCTGAATGTTCACTATCACCATCCGAACTTGTATCTTGAACTGCATCATTCTCCACATCAAATGTGACCTCTATGTAGTGTGCTTTTCCTCTTCCACATCTATGTCCTGGGTCCCATGGCTCTTTGCAAGAAAAGAAAAGTTTCTTCCTCCTTAGCTCATTCTTCGCCTCAAAGTCCATCTTAGGAGGAGTGTACTTGGGCTGATTAAAGTTTCTCTAAAATGGTTTGTTGCCCTTAAAACTTTTCTTGGTTGGCTGATATGTGGGTAGAGATGTATCAAGATCAAGGGCTAGTTAAATAGCCTCTTGCAAGGTACTAGGCTTGAAATGTTTGGAAACAAGAATGGGTTCCCTCTTCAGCTGCATATACATTGGTCCTCAATGTGTTCACACAATGTGAGAAAAAATTAAAAGCCTCACTTAGAAAAAAAAAGAGCAAGAAAGGATCAATTCAAAAGATGAATGGGAGGAAGTTCCTTTAGTCATACATACAGAGGATGAAGGCAAGAAACTATAAGATGTGGAAATTGTTCATAAGGAGAAGCACAATTTCAAGGTTAGTTGAGTATGGCATTATGTCATGTCCCCGAAATGGAACAGTAAAATTACTAAGCATTGAAATGCAGATGCACAAATACAATATATATTAAAACATAAATACAAATATTAACAATTTAGTATTAATATATCATGCCTCCACCATGATAAATTACAACACTAAAATATAAAGTAAACCAAACATTAAAATGCAATAATTAACAATATAAAAATATATATAAATCTTGACAATTTAAATATATTATAACTATCATCATAATATATAAACATTAATATATATATAAAACTAACATATTCAATTTATAAATATTATAAGAAACAAATAATAAACTAATATAGAACATAACATAAAATATTGAGGGATCCTAATCATAAGGATCAAAAGGCTAATAAACTACAGCGATCATAAGTAGCTATTAAACTAATAAACTGTAGCGATTCCTGAAAGGGCAGCGATTCATTTAAAATGGTAAATAAGAGACTTCCAAAAGCAACGATTAATGTTAGAGGCAGCAATTAACAACAGGCACAGTAATAAGCAAAAAGATACCTCCCATTGAGTAGACATATCTCTTCATCGGATATAAATAAAATAAGTTTGCATAATAAGAAAGGATACGGAAGGGACAGAATAAAAAGAGAAAGGCATCGAATAAGGAAAGAAAGAATATATTCTGTCAGGGAATTGTATTCTCTGAAATCTGATCACAAACAGAGAGCAGTGGGCTAAGGTAAGTGTTACCATAAGTTTACATAAAAAGGTTGATAACTATTTATATAGGAAATAATAATTATTAAATACAATTATGAATTTAGTAATTTAAATAATAGTTGATGCTTTATAAATATATTTAAATATATTATGATTGACAAATATATTTAAATACATTAGGATTAATGAATACATAATTGATGGTTGATAAATATATTTAGATAAGGATATTTGATAAGTACATTAGGCATGTGGATAACGAACATTTATATATATATATATATATATATATATATATATATATATTATTTACAATTGTCTAATAATGATGCTTGCAGCAATTATTGAGCCTTATAAGTAATTATGATTCTTTTATGTAAACGAAAAGATTGTATATATATATATATATATATATATATATATATATATATATATAATCAACCAAATGTAAGGTTGAAGGGAGCAAGTTAGGAGGATGTTGTTTACTAGCCTCCAATGCTAAGTATGCCACTCCGAGGGTGGAATTGTCTTGGTTTGGACGTTTCTGCCACTTGGGGCCAAGAGGTGGGTTGTCTTGGTCGGACGTTCGTGCTCTTGGGCT
>VDFB02095714.1:0-19180 GCA_007258455.2 Sequoia sempervirens | reverse complement strand
GGAAGCCTACCAGAACATGGTGTTTTATCTCGGAATCAGATTTTTCAGCTTTGTTCCTGTGATGGGAGATGCCAAATTTACTGTGTTATGCATTCAAGAAGCAGAAGGAAAGTTGTCTCCCGCTGTACATTAGGTTTTGCGAGAACATGCTGAAAATATTCTGTTGCAGCATTGCTTTTGCATCTGTATAGTTGCAGCAAGAAGTTAATAGTATGCCTCTCCATGCAGTTACTGATTTTTGATGTTAGTATGCCTCTCCTTGCTGTTGGAGACTAGAAACCTGGCTGTTCAGAACTTATTCCTCCTTTCCTGTCATTGGGGTGAAATAAGAATCTCGAATTTTGTATCACTGATTCTGAAAGGGGATTCCTTTTTTCTGATGGAAAATGGTTTAAAAAGTCCTCTCATTCCTCCAGTCATTTCTTTAAATTCATTTTCTATAGAATGTTGCTAACGTTGCTTAGTAATTATAAAGCTCCTGATCTGAAGAAACAAAACAAGGATGGATAATTTTTACAACACATATTCGTTCTTCCCATTTTAAAAAAAATGGAAGGTTCTTAGGAATTTATCTGTTTACAAAAACTTGGCCATCTTGGCAACCTGGGATTGTTTTACAACACATATGGGTACCTCCCATTTTACTAACTTTTGGAGGAATTTGTTTGTTTACAAAAACTTGGGCTTCCTAGCAACCTATGTATCAAAAGATGTCACCCACACAGGCAACTTAGGTTTCTCACCTGCATTTACAAATGAGGAAAATAATATCCAGTGGATCCAGTCTTTGTTATCTCATTGATTGTGTGCAATGGAAAGATGTTACAAACTAAATTCTTGATAATATTTTGATATATAACATAATATTGCCTTATGTTTTCACCCTTTTGCATTGAACCCAATTATGCACAAAGTAGTGTTATTGCATATGTTAGTAAATATCAAGCTAGCAGTCTCTCCACATGCTATGGGTTTTTGTTGATGTATTTGATCCTAGTAATCATTTTAGTATGTTGCTTCTAGGGTATAAAATTAATACTAATATAGATAAATGGTGTCTAAATTACTCATAAAACTTACAGCAATGCGCTTGTATCTCTAATTGGAATGCTTATCTTCAATTTTGAAACTTAGTATTTTATTCTTCATTTTTTCTGATTTCCTAAATTCTGCTTCCATGTAAAACATAATATTTTATCATATTGGCTTCAATTTTTACTGTCCTGAATTTGGTGCGTCTGATCTTCAGACATTTTCTTCAGGTTTTGATGACTACCCACGTGCTTCACATCCCAGTGAAGATGAACAGCATGTGGATTTAAGGTGTTGGATGTCTCTTGCAGCCGAATCTATGCATCTAATTTCCAGGCTACTTGGTTTGACAAGCAATGTGAGCAACATTTTTGTCTGCACAGGTTGTGATATTTTCCATTTAATCTGGAAAGTTTTAAATTTGGCTGCTTCTTTGACTTGCATCTTTCATTGATTGTACAGAAGTATTATCCAACTGCAAAGCAGCTTTCTGATCTCAATCTCCTGAATGATGTAAGAAATTTTTTTCTGTGTTTTTCTTCTGCAAAAAGTATAAGCCTGTGAATGAATACTTCTGAGCATTAATCAGAATAAACCCAATCAAACCTTATCTATGCTTAATATATTCCACATGTTCCATGCGTATGTAGACCACTTATCTTCTGAAAGTAAAGCTTACTATTTCTGGTATTGTAATTGTACTAGTTTGTATCCCATAAAGGAAAAGAGACAGCAATTGGATTCTTCTAATAATCGTGGCCTATATTGTAGAGTATTTGGCTCAATATGACTGAAATAAAATGATGTATGGAAGAATGACAGATTTCCTAGAAAGTACATTTATAGAATATATATATTTTTTTCTTAGTAAAAAAGAATAAAAAAAGGATAACAGTACACCAGCTATAGATAGAAAAGAAATCAACCAAAGCTGATGAGTTTCCATCTGGCAATCAGCATCAGGGTTTCCAACCAATAGATAGGTCTGCAAATGAGGCATTTGTAGCCTCATATTTATGGATAAACTAAGATTTTGCTAATGAAATTTAGTTTTGAATGCCTTTGAGAAAAGAGCTTTATGTTAATTCTCATGGCTGTTTACAAAAGCATCTGCATACATAACAGCCAGATCATCACTTGTTTATCATATAAAAAGCATCTGATTCATCTTCAGATCAGGCTGAGCCAATGCAATATAGGAGGGGACCAGCTGCCTGAAACTATGTGTTAAAAAATTGAAACTTCTAGTTACCTCCACATGATCACACTTACATTGGAAGTTCCTTGATGTATGGCAGGATAAAAAGGAATCCCAAAATGTATATTGGGACCTGAGATTTAATCAACAAAAGCCTCTCTGGCTGACCAAAATGGGACTTACAATCTACCATGTCAGATAGAGGGGAAAAATTTGTTGTCTCCAGCCAATCTTCTCATTCCTCTGCTGGGTCTCAAACAAATTCTCCTCTGCATATCATTTATATCCATCATAAACTTCGACTGATCAAATTTGATTTTTGACCATGATTAATGAAATAATTTACATGGCTTTTTTTGTAGCTTAGAATTTGGAGTGGTCAAAGGCAATGCCTACTACCATATCAGAACTAGGAAAGAGGAACTGGTGCAGGCAACAATGGTTTCTAACCCAATGATAGGTGCGACCTTGTGGATATTAGAGTACATTATGTATTGTCTATAATCTCTCTCAATAGTAGATAAGTTCTCTCTATGATCCATTTGCCACTACTGTAGGCTGCCTTAGCATCTTTGTATTTTCATCCCCAATCTTGTGCTCATCCACCTGCTTTTTCATCCAGGCATTCTACAATAGAGGTCCAAGGCTCTCATCTATGTTTTTTTTTTCTCAAGAAAAATGTTGTCCATGCTCAACAACTTCTATTGCTGTATACTTAAATTTGTTGTTCTGCACAAAGACTAGCCTATTGCCTTTGTCATTTAGGAATAAAAAATGGCATGAATCCACCTCATGATGTTGATGATATTTGGATAGGAGGATTACTTATCACCTATGGACATCATTAGAATCATAGATTACAAACTTGGTGAGTACTTGTGAGTGAAAACCTAAAACAAGAAACTTGTGATTGAACAGAAATAGACCTATCTTGAGGAGAGTGGAAAAGCTTGTTGCTATACATAGTGGCTTTTTTTTTCATGGATTGCAACACAATTACATACAAGGAAAGTCTAGCAACATGATGGGATGTAGGTCCAAAGGAGCTGGTGTAGATTGGTGAGAATCATGATGTACAAGGAGGGTTGATTGGTGTCCATTTGGAAGAGTTTTAGCTAGATGGTTCCAGCAGTTCTAGTGATGATAAATTTTCCATAGTGTTTGTGATGGATGATTAGGTCACCAAAGAATTGGCCCATTGTGCTTGAATGTAGTCATGAAATTCAATATAATAATGATTGATATTTGGAAATTTCAATGCATTGTTGGTTTCATACATTACAAACTCATTGACTAGTTGTGAGCAAAAATCTAAAATGAGATACTTGCGAGTCTGCGACTGTCATGACTCGGCTAGAGCAATTTTCAGTGAGTTTGCTGCGCAGACTTGACATGAGTACTAGTCAACTATGCCATATGGACTCACCAGATATGGTTTGCTGGTATGTGGCAGAAAAACACAGAAAAATGCAGAAGTATGCTACAAATCTGTGGATTTTTGGTCTTTATAAACAAATTCACCCTTGTGAGTTCCTCACACATGAGCAAATTTGAAGCAGATTTGAGGAGTGAATTTGTGCAATTTTGTGATCCTAGGTCAGAATTGTTTTTCTTTCTCTTTTTTTTGCAAGCATGGTAGAGTGTAATATCTTTCCAAAATGTTAGATTTAGGTTTCCAAACATGTTTTGAATGGTTTAGCCATTGTTTATGAGCAAAAATGCAGATTTTTTTCTAGGTAAGGTTTAGGGTTTAAAGAAAATGTTAGTTTGCTTAAATTATTTCATGCTATTGTTATTCCATTATGTGTGCAATGCATTTTAATTTTTTTATGTTAATTTTATTCTATGTTTTGGCCCTTTTGGGTTCAAATAACCTTTATTTTTTTATTTTTTATTTTTTTGATTCTTTTTTTTTGTAAAATATTTTGTGTTTCATATATATATGATTTTATGAATCTTAGGTTAGAATAAAATAGCATCAGCATTAAGAAGTGGATGCCACTTGGAAACATGACACACCTAAACCATTTCTAGGTAGTGTTATTTGCAACTTTTGTAGAAGAAGGTTCATGAAGGCATCAATTTCTAAGTACCTTTGTGCATGCATTCCTTTCTATGATGTCAAAGCATGTACTAATGCCATTGATGAGGCACAACAGGAGATGTAGGTAGCCCTTGCATTAGTGGACTAGAAGAAACTAGGGAGGGGGAGGGAAAACATAGCCATGGAAACAACTATTAATACCAACTTGCTTGTAGAAACATAGGTGGATATGACAGATTGTGGGCTCTAGTCATGGTGCATGTTGGGATTTATATTTGTTGGAATATTGTCATTGATGTCAAAATGAATGAACAGAATTGTTGTCATTGATGTCAAAGGGTGAAATAAGAAAATAGTTATGAATCAAGGCAGATTTAAGACATGCTGTTATGAATCAAGGCCGACTCATCTATAAGCGATAAAGAATATGGACGATTGGGATGAAGTTTGTGTGAGCCGACTTCCTTATAGAGAAACATATGGGCTGACTAGAGACATTCAAATGGAATCATATTAATGATTAGGGAGCAGTGTTTAAGAGGAGATGAAATGATTATTTAAGATATGATTTTGTGAATTAGCAAGGCTGACCTGAATGATTCTGTATTGGCCAACCTCCTTCCAAGTCATTTAAAATTAAAATTACATTAATATTTTTCTTGGCTGACTTCCCTTTTAGTGCTTATGCAAACAACACACATATATGTAAGATCAAATTGCCCAAGTATGTGTGTGTTAAGAACTGTGATTATCATCATATTAGGAGCAGCAATTATAAGTGAAGCAAGGAGCAGTGATTATAATGTAATAAGAGCAATGATTACTATATTCCTTTATAGCAGCAATTGCCTTTGGACAACAATACATAATGAACAGCAATTAAGGATTATTAAGGCAGAAATTATGATTGTTTAAAGACAGCGATTGTATTCATAAGGGTGATTATACATTAGTTGCAAAAAGCAGCAATCTCTTTATAAAAGATGGCGACTTCTCAAAGGGTTATCTCTTTTCAAAGAGATGCCACTTTTCATGAAGGCATGAAGACATAAGATGTGAGTGTGGAATGAGGAAAAGAGTGTGTGAAATAAAAATCATATCATATATTCACAAGCAGATTTAAAGTAGTACGTAAGAGAGATGAAGTAAATAAGAGCAGAGTTAAAGATCTATGAGCAGATTTAAAAGAGACATAGGAGCATATATGAAGGAAATATAAGTGGAAGAGATAAGGAGAATATAAGGAGAGAATAAATAAAATATAATTTGAAGAGGAGCAGATTTAAAGCAGTAAATTAATGAAAAATCAGTCATAAATGTGCAGATTTCTGATATGCAGAAATCTAAAAGTGATATATGCAGATTTGAATAGAAGATTATATGCAGATTTAAAAAAGGAATAAAAGCAATGCAATGAAGAGTATTAGAATTTAAGCAGATCTAGTGCATAAATGAAGATATATCAATAAAGAAGAGTGGAGCAATAGATGATATATAAATAAAGAAGAACGAGTGAGTGAAGAAAAGAATAATGAAATGAAGTGATGGAATAAATAGAATATATATGAAGATCATTCAGGGAGGAAGAAAGTTATTGAATAAATACTATGGAGTAAATGGAGTGAATCAATAATGGAGTATATATGAGTGAGTACGAGAGTTATGAAGGATATGTTTGTAGAATATGCAAGCATGTGTGATCATACAAGTATGCTATGATTAATGAGAAATTGTGGAGTGAATAAAAAGAGGAAGCTCAAGATATTCATCATCCATTGAAGAATTTGAAGATTGGTGCCTATCAAAGAAGAGATTGGTGTCTCTTATTGAGTTGGTGCTTAGCTGTGGGGATTGGTGTCTCTAGTGTGTTGGTGCCTACAAATTCTATAGGTGGGGATCAATGTCTCTAGTGAGTTGGAGCTCACAAATTGTATAAGAGGGGTTTGGTGACTCTTGTAGGTTGGTGCCTACAAAGATTGTAAAAGAGATTTATATAAAAAACATTATTTTGCAGTGGTTTTCTCCTATAAGGGTTTCCATGTAAGTCTTGGTGTTCTTGTGTTCTTAATTGCCAAGATCTTGCATGGTTATTATTGTTATGATTGATTAAGTTTAAATTGGTAAAAGTTTGTATTATACTGATTCACTCCCCCCCTCTTAGTATAATCGTGTGCTCGTCAATATTACATCTTATTATAGTGTATAGGTTAGATTGAATAATAAATAAATGTTAGTAGTTAAATAAATAAAGTTAGAAAAAATAGTTTGTTGGGAAGTTTTTTTCCCATAGGTGAGTTAGTTTGTTTTGCATGGGAATATAATGGCTTTATGCAGCCATATTATAATGTAATGAAATTATCAGATTGAGTGAATGTATCCTAAATGCATAATATAGTCTTTAATATTTCCATTACTCTATATGTAATAATATAAAATGATTGAACAAAAAATCAATTGTGTGACTAGGGGAGTTAGATTTTGCTAAGACATTCAAATATGTTCTCTCATGTAAGTTGAAGGTTCGTGCTTCTAAGTTGGAAACTTCATTGTGTTTAATGACAAAATTGATAATTAATGTGAGGGTTACAAGTTAAATACTAACCTCTTTTACTATGGATGGCAAAACAATCTTTGTGTTTTATTTGTAATAATGAGTCGTGAGGATTTTCTTTTGTGTTAAGAAAAGGAGAAATAAGTAGGACATTTTGTTGAATTTGCATGCTTTGGAGTGATAAGATTAATTTTGTCTAAATGGAAAAATCATATATTATTTCTAATTTTGACAGGGATGAATTTCATACATAGGAAATTATGGTGCAATTGGTTTTAAATGAAAAAGATCTTTGGGACATTACTAGTGAAATTATTAAAAAACCACTAGAAGCAGATGAAGTTGTAAAATGGATCACAGAAGATTGCAAAGCCATATCATTGATTGGTCTTGGATTATCTTATGCGTATTTGCATCATATTGATCTAAACAAAACATCAAAGCAAATTTGAGAGGGTCTTAATTCTTTATTTGGTTCATAGGCTGCAAATGCTAAGATGTCCATTAAACAAAATTTTTTTAGCTTAAAGATGAAAGAGGGTAATAGTATTGTTCATCATATTAGTACATTTCTTTCTCTTAATTAACTTGCTGGCATAAAATCTACAATTGATGATAATGATGCCAAAGCTATTTGATTAAGTAGTATGCCTTCAAGCTTTGAAAATATTGTATGTATTTTAAACAAATTGAGTCCAAGCTTAGAAAATGTGATATCTTCCTTGATTGAGGAAGAGAAAAGAGTCACTAAAAATCATTCAATTTGTTGTACCCAAAACCAAAATTTTTGCTTCACTAAGGCATTTTGCTTAATTGAGTCTTAATCTTGTTAAAGTGTCGTCAAATGGTCGTTTTTGGGGTTTTTAAATATGGAGTTGGTGTCAGTGTCATGTCAGTCTGTTACCGAAGAGATTTAAGAAAAATGAAAATCTGAACGAAAAACGTCAAAATTTTCTCTCTGGAGAAGGGAGCACATTCTGAAATAGGCGCCCTATCTTTTAGGGGCCCAGATCCTGTTTTTAGGGTTCGTCACCTCCAGCAGACATTTGTCCGGCATCACGTCAGCTTCGCAGTGAGCTATCAAGCCTGTCAAGCGGACCTGTTTTGTTCGATTCACGGAAGATCTGATTGCAAATGTGAAAGCAGAGGTGGCTAACGGAGAAAGCGCGGCTTTTGAGCGCCCATCTTTTGAGGTGCGGGCGTAAGGTTTTGGTGAATGCCATTCAAGACGTTTATCTCACATTAGTTCAAGCTTCGCGATGCATCCGTCAGAGGATGAATCTGAGTTGCTGAAGTGCCTGAACCTGAGGTCAAACGTTGGGTCAAATCTGAGTCAAACTATCAGAAGAAAGAGCAAAAGAGCACATTTGAAAGTGGCCCTGGCTCTTGGGGCTTTAATGCTTTCTTTACGATGATTTCGGATATTCAATGTATTAAAGTGTTACGTTGATTTTCGTTACTTTGTCTCGTCGGATCGAGAGAAGATGTCGTCGGCTGCGCGATCGAAGTTTTGTATTATTTTTTGTCGTTTCGAAATGGCTAAGTGCGGAATGAAAGAGCAACTTTGAAAGGCTCTTGTTTTCACCCTCGGATGATGTTTTAAAGGGAAATATGCGCTGCATTTGTCGTGCAAAGAAAGCGAGCTTAGCAGCGGTGAACGAGTTCAGTCACGAGAAAGTTGATAAAGCGAAGTTATGAAGGATTTGTTTTCCCTTAGTTGAGATCACGAGAAGTTGAAATTTGACTAAGTCAAAGAAAAAGCGCAGCTTTTCAAAAAGGCGCTTGGATTTTTGAGCCTTCAGATGTCAGTTTTATGACGTGCAGTCTCAAGATATCATTTGATTAGTTTTTACTCAGCTTTGCGATGCACCTGTCAGCCAGCCAATTCGGAGAAGTCAGTTGACCAGTGTCAGAGGATGAACAGAGGTCCTGGCAGAGGTTTTAGCTTAAATTTTCATAAAATTTGGCTAAGTCTGGAATTCGCCCAAGAGTTCAAATTTGAATTTTCGAAAGTGAGTTGAATGGACGCCTTAACTGGAGTTCTGACTGCAGTTAGACTGAACGATTTCTGGGTTGTCATCTTCAGTTCATATGTTTGCATGTGGAGTGATCTTTCAGTTTGCATGTCGAGTTAACTAGTTTGCATGTTCAGTTAATTATCTTGCATGTTGAGTTAACTTGATTGCATGTTAAGTTTAACTGAAGATTACCACTAAAAGTCAACTGAAGTTTACATGCATGGCGAATTTTGGTCAAAATTATGAGATTTTAGTGAAGATGGCGCTTCATCAAATGTTAACTGAAGTTCAAAAGGGACGAAGTGAAGCATGAAGCATTATTTTGTGAAGCGTGAAGCATATTTGATGAAGTATGGCGAATTTGAAGTTGAAAACTTCACTCATGAAAAGGGTCGCTATTTTTAGTTTTTGAAAAGTGAAGCAAGACAATAGTGAAGATGGCGCACTTTTCAAGGAAAGGGTAACTTTAGTTTGAAAAGGGTTGCTATTTTTAGATTATAATTGATTAAAGCATGAAGTTGGCGCACTTGTTGAAGGCCAAACTGAAGTTCCAAAAGGCTAGCTATTTTTAGCTTAATTATTGCATGAATAAGGCGAACTTCTTATCTCATTCTTATTGTTAACTGAAGTGTCAAAAGGGCACGCCTTAGGTCAAGTTGATGAATCCAAAGAGAAGTTGAAGGTGGCGAATTTGATAAGGTTTCTAACTGAAGCTAAAATCGCATGGATGAGTTAAACTAAAGATTTGAAAGGCAAACCCTAATGCGTCCACTTATTGAGCTTGTTTGAGTTCCAGTTAACTATTATGAGGTCCAATGAGAAGCCTAGCGCCATTTTTAATGCATGCTTTGTTTAGTACGAATTTCTTATGGTGAAATTCTATATATTTCAAAGATGGCGTCCATTATTGCATCATCTTTTTATGCAGCTTGCGAAGGCGACCAGCAAGCTTAAGGTGATTCGGTGTCAGGATTTTGTTCTTGAAGCCTCACGAGCTCGAGGATTCTTGAGGAGGAAGTCAATTCTAAGACTTCTTCCCTTTGCATGCGAGGTTTATAAAGATTGAGAGATTTGCAAGATTTTTGGCGGAAGCGGACAAGCCAAAACTTTTATCTTACGTCTTATTTCTTCTATTTCTCACCTTAGGTACTTTCTTAGCATGCGAGTAATTCAACACATTTGAGTCTACATTCATCGGGTTCTCATATATTTTAGTGTTTTAATAAGACCCTTCTTAGATTTTTGAGAAAATGCGCTACATTAATAGCCTTCATTACGGAAGCTCACGGTGCCTTTTAGAATCTCTCTCTTTGCATGTGGGCTTGAATCACATTTTCGAGAATCCGGCTATCGGGTTTTATTCGAGAACCGGTTATTACAAAACCCATGTTCGGAAATTTCTTCGAAAATTTCTCCTGTCGGAAGCTATTTTTAGCCTTGTTCAGAGTTTTTCAGAAAGTTCTTCAAGCATATTCGACTTTACAGTCAAAAGTCACCATTTTCAAAATGCAGTTCAATCTCATTGATTACAAGGTGAAACCAGTCCTTACACATAATTTCACCAAGACTTCAGATACGGACCTAAACCATGTTTATCCAGTGGTCAATCTGAGCAGTTTAGAAGGTGTTAGCAGCAATTCGATGAGGAATCTTGAGCGTTCCGGGTTGCTGGCAGCGGCATCCATTCCTGTTTCTATCTTTGATCTTGAGTTCATACTTGCTTGCATTAAGCATTATGACTCGTCTTCACGACAGATCAGATCGGTTGATGGAAGAGTGGTTTGCAGTCTCAAGCCGAAGGACATAGAAAGATGTTTTGCTATTTCTCCTCGCTCAGATAACTTTACTGTTGATCTTGAAGCTTGTGAGAAGATATGGGACGCTGATCATCAACGTTCACAGAGAAAGGTTGCTCAGAAATGGTTGACAATTCAGAAAACTAACTTGCCTAAGAAGGTTGGTCGTGGTGAATTTAAAGGAGAAGTTGCTGTTTTGATCACCTTACTCAATCGAGTTACCGGCCAGTCAGATGCTAATACTTTCCGTCCATGGATGTTCTACCTGATTACCAGAATCCTTGATGGCACAGAGCGTTTTGACTGGGCTATGTTAATTAGTGATTGCTTACATCAGCAGATTTCTAACTTTCTCAAGCATCACGAGTTTCATATGATATCTTATTTGGTCTACTTGGTGGCATTTCAAGGTAGTTTCAGACTTCTTAAAACCAATGGTACTCTCGGTGTTCAGCATATTCATGAATATTATCCACAGCTAGAGTTTTCTCAGTCTGAGCAGGACTTCCGAGTGGTGAATGATCACTTTGCCATGAGAACCGTGAGGGATCTTGATGATGAGATGCACATTCGTATTTCAGCCGAGGCCAAATCAGCAATGGAGACTTGGGCAGATTGGTTCATACAGTTTCCTACTTTCACGTACCTCCGAGTTTATGGTTATGTTGGAGAGCCTCTGATGTTGCCAAGATATCCGTCGGACAAGATTGTCTTTATGGAGTTCCTCAGGCAAATGCAGCACGTTCACTTCTTTCTCCGTAGTCGTCATAAGGCTGCGGCAAATTTTCCATTCTCATTGGGAATTTTCACATGTGATGCAGCAACAGATGCCAGGCGTATGTCTACTGAGATAGAAAGGTTCAAATTCAAGCCTTATACTGAGAGGTGTTCTTACGATCCTCTCGGTCATTATGCAAAACGGTTAGAGCGAGGGATTGCACATGCGCCAGCACTTGAAGATTTCTGGGCAAATTGTGAAGATGAATTTGAAGTTCGTCGTCGTCACTATTGTAGACTTACTGTTGGACAGCTCTCTGATTACTTGTCGGAGGATGTTGATGGTTTGTCGGATGATGATGGAGAAGTTCTTCTCAATTCTTATGTTAAAGATCAAGTTGCTAGGCAGCCACTTCGCTCACCTGATTGGTATGCTAAGGAGAATACTTCTATTGAAGAGGTTTCCAGATCAGTGATCAAGACTAGTAAGTTGTTCTTGGAGAGCAAACGAACACGGAAGTCAGTTCCTGTAGCAGAGCCGCCAAAGGATTTCTCGTCATTGCCTTCTACTTCTAGAGCAAGACCCAGAGTCAAAGCTATTATCATACCTCCGGAAGGAGTTAGACTCAGTGGAAACACAGGGAAAAGAGCTACTGGTAAAAGGAAGCAGAAACAGATTGAGAGTGTTCCTGAGACTCCAGTAGAGACAGTTGTTCAAACTGAGCCTCACGTTTCGCTTCCTAGTTCACCTCACGTTCCGCCTATTGATATAGATTCTGAGCCTGAGCCACAAATTCAAGCAGGATCGGAGACAACTGAAACACCACAGGTTGATACATCAGGGACAGTCTCTCCGCGAATTGAAAATATTGTTCAGTCTTGTTGGCTCGAGAAGTCTTTGGGAAGACAAAGGCGTGAACCGTCATACAATCTTGATTTATCTGAGTTTGGTGAGCCCTATCAGAGGAGATCAAACAAGAAGATAAAGAAGCAAGTGCAGATCGAAAAGACCCCTGAATCAGAGATTGTGATAGAAGTTGCAGTGCCTCCAGAAGGTAAAAGCTTAGACGAGGTCGAAGTAGGTGACTTTACATTTACTAAGGCAAATCTTGGCAGGACCACTAGAGAGACAGATGTATCTCTTCTTAAGATTGTTACCAATAATCTTGAAGAGCGTATCACGAAGGATGGAGAAGATAAGGCTTTACTCAAAGCTGAAAATAGTCAACTTCGTCAATACATTTCTGATCTTGTGCATGGGAATCCAAATAGAGCACCTGTTCTTCCTCAGCACACACCTGCAGAGAAACGAAAATTGGATCAGTTGGTCAGTCATGGCAGACTTTTGGATGATTGGATTGACAGTTTAGTTGCTGCTGGTAAGACTCTTCTTGCAGATTTATATCAGTTGAGGAGTGAGGCACACAAACTCCGTCAGGGTATTCAGTTACTAGATATTGCAGTTGCAGAGAGCTTGGCAAAGGATCGCGTTCTTGTATCTCAGTTATCAGTTGCATGCGATGCTTTGGAGGAGATCGAAGATCAAGAGAAAGTCTTCACTTGGAAAGAGCAGTACCTTCTCAGAACAGAAATATGTGAGAAAATCTCTTCCAAGTTATTTTTACTGAAAGATGACGTAGTTGGAGTGCTTGCACTGGTCAGTGGCTTCGTTGTTCAGATCCCGTGTCATTATCTTCTCGAAGATGGCACGTATGTTGAGTTGGAAAAAGTTCAAGCGGAATTCGAGAAGCTGATTTTTGATAGCCTTGAAGGTGAACCTAGGGCGCCAAAATTAGAAAATGTTTCAGTGATTGCAGCCAGTTTGAGAAAGGCGACTGAAGAATGCAAAGATGGTGTGCACACAATTACTGAAAGTGGCAGAGAACTAAAGAAGCAGACTGTTATTTTTAGCAGCATCAAAGTGCCAGATGACTGGGAGATCGATGAGTTCTTGGTCGAAGTGTTAGACCGAGTTGACATGGAGTGATTTGTCAGTTAGAACGTGCAGTTAATTTCTAGGGTTGAGTCCTGAGCAGCAGTTAACTTGACTTCCAGTCTTCAGTTCACTTGCTGACTTAACACATGCTTATCTCATCCTTGGAGTTATCAACGAGGTGAGATTAGGGTTTCGGTTAGCGAAGGTAGTAGCGATTAACTTTGCTTTAAGCATCAGGGCGTGTGCTTGCACATTGTCGAATAGGTTATTTGTACCAGTTAAAGCGAGGGTAGTTGCCCGAGTTAAGCGTATAGTTTACTTCATTAGGGTTAGGAAGCATGACTTGCATGCATTGCAAGCTGTAGTGAACTCAAAGGTGATTTTAAGTTGCCTACACCTTGATGTATATAAATAAAACTTTTGCTCATTTGTAAATAACTTTTGCTTGAAATATATCTGCGCCTACCTTGCCCTCAATATTGCTCTTTTTGGTATTTGTTCATGTGTCTTCACTATTGCAATTGATTGTTATGCCACATAGGGTTCCAAAAGATTGTAATGCTGAATTCTTTCCATAGTTTAGATATATCTGTTTGAGCATCTTTATCATTGAAGTCAATTGTTATGCCACATAGGGTTCCAAGAGATTGAGGTGATAAGGCTGTTTTGTGTTAATTTACCATTGTGATTGATCGTTATGCCACATAGGGTTTCGAGAAGTTGCAGCGATAAATCTGTTTTGTGAATCTTTATCAATATAATCGAAGGTTATGCCACATAGGGTTTCGTGAGATTATAAAGATAAAGGCTGTTTTGTGAAGGCTTTGCTGTTTCGATCGAGTGTTATGCCACACAGGGTTCCATAAGATTGTCTTAGTGAATTCTTAAATCTGTTGTGCCCAATAAGCTGGTTTAGATTGAGATGATAGTTGTGCCACCTTGCCCTCAAGTAGAGAATCTAAACCCGTTTATCGTCAGTTAGTCAAAACCTTGCTCCGTTTCCTCTTGCTCTGTTTTCCTGAGGAGATTGGATAGATATAAGTTGTAGTTTAGTTGATTTGCAAAACCAGAGAAAACTCAGTGCAACGTGTAAGTTCTTTCAAGAAAGCCTTGTGCCTCTAGCAGCTGAAACAAAAAGACAGGTCATAGTTTTAGCTTATTTTCCTTTGCAAGTACATTTGTCAAAGCATAACGAGGGAGCTTCCCCTCCATAATTTGAAGAGCACTCATTGCGTAGTGTGCATAGGCTGTTCATAACAACTTCTACTCCAGAGGTGTTAGTTGTTACGCCAACACAATTGCTGAAGAAATTGCTTTATTTGTAAAGAATTCTAGAAATTCAACATGCAAGAATAACAATTTCAAATGCTTCTATTGTAATCAAAGAGGACACATTCTCCTAAATTGTGTTCAATGTGCTAGGGATCTTATTGATGATATGTTAAAAAAGAAATAATGCTTTGACTACTACTTAAATTGAGGGAGAAGTTTTTTTTGCAATACATGATCGAGACTCCTCATGATGACAATGATGATGAATATCTTTTTAAAGAATTAAATAGGTCCAATTAGAGGTTGGAAGCATTGGAGGTTGGAGGATTTTTATCATCTTGAGCTAGCTTCTCACTCAGAGATGATACTTTGCATGAGCACCTATTTCATTTTGAGTCCCTTCGAGCAAGGGGGGCATGGTAGTTGTTTTTGGTTTGTGAATAAGTAAGTCTCAATCCACAAAAAAAGGTGTGTTATTGTGGATTGTTGAGTAAGTCTTGATTCACATTTGGTTGGTGTATTTTCCTATGGATAATTGAGTTTATCTTGATTCACAAGAGCAGTGGTGTACTTGTGAATAATTGAGTATGTCTTAATTCATAGGTATTTTGAGGATTTGCAGGTTTTGAGAGTGAGGACATCCATTGATGAGTTCATTTTGGTGTGTCTTGGGTGAGCGATGAGATTTGGTGGAGATTCTTCATCGAGTTTCCAAATGGGCTGCTATGTCTAGTCCATGCAATGGTCTGTCCTTTGTTCAGATTGATGTAATAATGGGTGAATGTTAGAATTTATATTATATCTTATTATAGTGTATAGGTTAGATTAAATAATAAATAAATGTTAGTAGTTAAATAAATAATTAAGCTAGAATAATTAGTTTGTTCGTTGGGAAGTTATTTTCCTGTAGGTGAGTTAGTTGGTTTTGCAAGGGAATATAATGTCTTTATAGAGCCATATTGTAATGTAATCAAATTATCAGGTTGAGTGAATGTATCTTGAATGCATAATATAATCTTTAATAATTCCTCTACTTTGTAATCATGATGTTTCAATCTTTGAATTTTATTAGTGCACACATGCACCACATCCACCTCTTCTAGCTTTAGCAAAGTGCAGTCACAAGGCTTTTTTGTTATTCAAAACATAGTTGGAGCACAACATTTGCTTCAAGGTACAACTTGGAATGACATGCACGGGGAAGAAAATAAGGTCTGTGTTAATTTTTGATATTACAACCTTTCTTTCAATGTGGTGAATAGCCCATATTGGGAGTATTTAGTAATGACTTTGACAGTTGTGGGAAAAGTGTACAAGGCATCTTCTCCATGTTACTTAAGTGGGTGGTTTATTCAAAATGTTTTCACAAATGCAAAACCAATTTCAGAAAAATGAAGGACTTAGTGGTGTAGGTTTGGATGCACCATACTTTCATATGGGTGGAAAAATGGAAGGAACCATACTGTCATCAACCTTCTAGTTATTTTTAATGGTGAGATGATATTTTTGAAATCCATGGATGCCTCAATTGTACATAATTATAGTCTATTGCTAGAGGAGATTGTGTTATATTTGGACTAAAAAATGTGGTGCAAGTTGTAGCTAATTGTGCAACAACATACATCATGACATGAAAACTGTTTGAAGACAATATCCTTCACTTTTTTGAACTTCTTGCATTTCCCATTGCCTTAACTTTCTTTTGGAGGACATAGGCAAAATTGTTTGGGTGAGACTAGTTCTGGAAGAAGCTAGGAATGACACAAAATACATTTACAATCATCCTTGGGTTTTCAACTTGACATGAAATCACACCAAGGGGAAATAGATTGTGTGAGTGGGCGTTAAAAGGTTTGCAACTAGCATCCTCACATTGCAAAGCATTTGTAGTTTGTTCACACCTTTGAAGTAGATGTTTGAGATTCAAGCATGGCTAGATTCATTGTATTCAAAGAATGCTAATGGAGAGAGGGTCACAAAGATAGTTTTTAATGATTTTTTTGCAAAGAGAACCACAAAGATCATCAAGGTAACCTCAAACTTCAATTTAAATTTCAAATTGAATCCTTTAATTTTAAAGTTTTAAAGTATTTACTTTAATTGTAATTTCAATTTTTTTGCATGTGTCAAAGCCTTTGGTGAGGATTTTTCTCTTGGTGGATGGGGAGAAAAATCTAATGGGATACATTCTTAAAGCCATGGATAGGGTCAAAGAAGCCATCCAAAAATACTACAAGGGAGATGGAGACGATTTTGATCCCATTTGGGAGAAAATTGATTGGAGGTGGAACAATCAACCCACCAACCCATTCATGTAGTAGAGTACTACCTCAAACCCAAGTTATTCTTCTCTAATGACTTCCTAGATATTAATGGGAAGGTTATGGAGTGCCTCTCAACATACATTAAGAGGATGACACCTAAGGTTGAGGTGAGGCAATTTTTGGAGCTATCTATTAGAGAGAGATCCACACAAACACTAGATAACAAAAAAATAGTCTCTACTTATATCTTACAATTATTACCCCAATTGTTTGGGGACTTTTGTTGGCTTGGTTGTTGAGGCCCATTAATAGGTGGATCACTTCACCTTGAGTGTTAACAACTTCTGAAATAGCAACTTCTATCTTTCTTGAGCAATTTTCTTCCCATGATGCATTGCCGCTTCAACTTAAGTGTGAACAACTTCTTAAATAGCAACTTCTATCTTTAATGATTGCTTCCTTGAGGGATAAATATTTTTCTTGAAAGATTCTCCTCTTTTGCTCATTCCAAACATGCCAAATGAGCAAAGTGAGTTAATGATCAAAAGGATGGATAATGCATATGCAAGGAGATGCAATGGTGGGTTCACCTTGTTCCAGTGGTGATGAATGATTTTTCCACACTTCGAAAAAATGTTTCTTTGGGGTCATTTTGTTTTTGTGCTATTATGACCTTTATTTTTTCTATCATGGAGTCAATGCCATCATAGATTTCCCTCAAACATGGCCGATCTATATTAGGAAACCTGATCATACTCATGATAGGTTCGGTGAAACTCAAGACATAGTCCACACAAGTCCAACAATCATCATCTAGGATCAATGACTTGACCTTTTGTGCCCTCCCTGAATTTGATTGCTTCCAAATACACCATTGGTGGCTAATGACCATGACACCCAATGCCTCTCGCACCTTCACAAGTTGTCTCAAAATGATTGTGTGATGTGAATTGAGTCTCAACAATCTAATATTGTATAAAAATAAGTTAATAACACATTAAAATATAAGTAAACATGGTATATATTAAATTTTAAAATTAAATTTACCTTCAACAATTGCAAATTCGAGAAAGTCCTGAAAATGCCTTGTGACATATGAGGTTTGTCACAAACATTTGGATCTCCTCACCCTTAGTGTATATAGCTTTCACACACTCTATTTGAGTGCCAATTGCTTGCAGCGCCTTGTTAAGGGAGTGTATGGTACATGGTGTCCAAAAAATGTGTGCATGCCTTAACTAAAGCCCTTGCTGCCCTGCAAGTTTTTGCATCGTCCATAATGACTTGGACAACATTTTCAGGACCCGCCATCTCTATGGTCTCAACGAGGATTTTATAAATGAATTTTGCATCCTTGATTTTCCCCTCACAATCAACCACCTTCAAAAACATTGCCCCTTTGGGGGACATTGCAATAATATTTATTAAAGGTCGGTTCTTGCAACCTTTCCAACCATTTGAAATAATAGACTCTTGTTTCAATCCAAGAATCCCTAATTGGTTTGACTGATGTCTACAATTTTTTTTTTCTTTTGCCAATAATGTGGTGCGCATCTTTTCTTACCTAGGACTTATGAAACTAGAAGGTGCACTATTGATTTCCATCACCGTTTCTTGCCAATATGGTGATCTCACCAAGTTGAAATGAAGACCATTGACATAAATGCAATGCACAATTTTTTCCTTTGCAATGTATCTTGTTTCATTCTGGAATGCTTTAACGGTTTAACCAATGGGCCTCTTTTGTGAGGAGAGGGATCTTCTTCTTAGATAGAGGGTGTCTTTAAGAAATGATGTTGGGAGGCCATTATTGAATCTATAGGTGTCTTGATTGATGTTTTCTTTGCTAAAGGATGAGATTTTAGTTTTGCTCTCACTTGCATCATCATCTTCTTCTTTAATGTATGCCATAATTTTTTCTTTTGATAATTGCTTCTTATTTTTCCCTTCACATATTCTAATGCCACGCCCACTTATAGCACAAAAGTGATCTTTCACTCAAGTATATGAGCTCTTAAATTGGACTCCACACTCACTACAATCCCAAACAAAAGCCCTACCTCTTGGAAGTTTACTATTTACCATAACATATTTCCATAAAGGAGATGCTTGATCATATTTAAATTGTTTGTTTGTTTCAATACTCATTGAAATTGAACTAGTGGCCATTCCAAATAGATTGCAATTTGAATTTGCTATTATAAGAAATTATAAAGGTTTAAATTAAAATAAAATAAAATAAATGCAAGCCTACAATGTTTAAACAAATGAAAGTTAAAAAAAAATACCATAAAACATTATAAAAAGCTCTTGAAATTTGTTTTCTTTTCCAAAAGAAATTACTTTTTTTTT